>JAVXUP010002243.1:0-147578 GCA_033070095.1 Escallonia herrerae | reverse complement strand
CATCTCAACATTGCTACCGGATCCATCCTTATCCGACAGCACCCGCGGACATTCCCCCCGAGCTAAATTGAAAATCAACAAGAATTGAACGCCTCCTAGCGCAGGCTTCATCGAACCTATCACTCACCCTATTTGGCTGGCTAATGTCGTCCCTGTACAAAAGAAGAATGGCCAAGTCCGCGTCTGTATTGACTTTCGGGACTTGAATAGGTGCCCCGGACGAGTTTCCACTACCCAATATCGACATGCTCACGGAGGCCGCCGCCGGATATGAAACTTTATCTTTCATGGATGGGTTCGCAGGTTATAATCAGATTCGCATGAACCCCGACGACAGCGCCAAGACAGCCTTCCGCACTCCTATGGGTAATTTTTGTTGGAAGTTATGCCTTTCGGCCTCAAGAATGCGGGTGCTACGTATCAAAGGGCTATGACAGCAATATTCCATGACATGATACACCATACTGTGGAAGACTATGTCGACGATCTTATTATCAAATCCAGGAAGGAAAGTGATCACCTCACCGACCTTCAAGCGGTCTTTGATCGTTGCCGCCAGTATAACATGCGGATGAATCCATTGAAATGTGCCTTCGGAGTCTCCTCCGGCAAGTTCCTCGGGTTCTTGGTCAGTCGACAGGGCATCGACGTTGACCCCTCGAAAGCAGCCTCCATCCAAGAAATGCCCCCCCCCAAGAACACAAAGCAACTGAAGAGCTTCCTCGGCAAGGTCTCTTACCTCCGACGCTTCATACCCGCACTGGCCGAGCTCATTACGCCATTTCAACACTTGACGCGTAAAAGCGCACCGTGGAATTGGGGCGCGCCCCAACGGCAAGCATTTGAACAGATTAAGGCGGTCCTCATGTCACCGCAAACCATGGTCGTACCACAACGGGGCATCCCACTCCTACTCTACCTGACTTCCACACCCAGATCCATCGGGGCTTTGCTTGCCCAAGAAGTCGAAGGTGTCGAGCGTCCTGTTTATTACCTCAGTAGAGTGATCAGAGGGCCCGAAGCCAACTACTCCGAGCTCGAGAAACACTGTCTAGCCTTGGTGTACGCCTCACAGAAGTTCAGACATTACTTTCTGGCGCATCAGATCACACTCGTCACCAAGGCTGACCCGCTCCGTTACATGCTTACGCGTCCCGCCCTGTCTGGCCGACTCACACGGTGGTTGCTGCTGTTGGCCGAATTCGGTTTATCTATCAAGAATCCTACAGCTCTGCGGAGCCAAGCACTCGCAGACCTCCTGGCCTTCTTCCCACGCCAACAATGTGAACCGATATCGGATCAACTGCCGGGGGAGGAGACAGCCCTGATCACCGACATCGATGGACTGTGGACGCTTGAATTCGACGGCTCTGCCACTAGCAAAGACCCCAATGGCACGCCCCTCCGGCAAGGGGGTGCCGGCATAGTCTTGCGGGCACCAGACGGTGTTACCACTTCATTATCCTTCAAACTTGCATTCCCGGTGTCTAACAACGAAGCTGAATACGAGGCACTTGTCATTGGCCTCATGATCGCCGTCAGTATGGGGGCTAAGGCGCTGTGTGTGAAAGGAGATTCAAATCTGGTCATGAAGCAGGCGGACCGGGAGTTCGCGGTCAAAGAACCAGCCTTGGCACCTTATCGTGCCTTGGTGCAACACTTGGAAGGAAGACTCGGTCATGTCCAGTATGAACATCACAATAGGTGCCACAACAGACATGCGGACTGCTTGGCCACGATCGCGTCAAAGATAGAGGTCGATGGTGAACAACGGATGCTAACCATCGTCAAGAGAATGGAACCATGCACAGCACTGAACCTAGTCCCGAGGGACGTTACTGCGGACGATTGGAGGCAACCTATCATCGACAAACTTAAAGCGCCATCTCTTGCTCATGCCTCCACCCTTACAGACTTTTCAATGATGGGAGATGTCTTATACAGGCGGTGTCCCGGAGGCACTCTAGCAAGATGTTTGGCACCGGAAGAGGCAAAACACAAATTACAGCTCGGCCACCAGAAGTGTTGTGGCCTCGACGGTCCCCCTCTGTATCGTCGCCTCCAGCGTATGGGATTATATTGGCCATCCATGGCCAAGGACGCCTCGGATATACAAAAGGATTGTCCCGAGTGCTTGTATGCACCCGACGGTGCCGAAGCTCTTGTCATTGACATCGAGGGTGACTGGCGCCAGCCTTTCATCCAGTATCTATCCCACGGGATTCTACCACCTGACCGCGGCTCAGCACGATCCATCAAGCGCAAGGCAGTCAGGTATTTTGTGACGGAAGGCGAGTTATTTCGCAAGGGATTTTCGGGACGCACCCTGCGATGCTTGCAAGGTGCCCAAGTGGTCAAAGTCATTAACGAAGTACACAATGGTGATTGTGGTGAACATCAAGGCTCCCAGAAGCTGTATGCAGAATTACTAAGATTGGGGTATTATTGGCCGACTATGGAATCCGACTCCATCTCGCATGTCCGACGCTGCCAACCCTGCCAGCGGCACGCCGACAGGATACACTCGCCAGCATCCGACTTGCACATGATCTCAGCACCTTGGCCATTTCATTCTTGGGCCCTCGACCTCATCGGCCCCATCCACCCGCCGTCCAGAAGCCATTCATGGATCATGGTTGCTACTGAACGCTTTACGAAGTGGGTTGAAGCCGTACCTCTGCGGAGAGCCACGGGAGGTGCCGTTTCCAACTTCTTACGCGACGTCATCTGTCGTTTCGGCATCCCTCGATGTATTATATCTGACAATGGCACCCCATTCATTAACCGAGAGGTTCGAGCTCTCATGGAAAGGTACAACATCAGCCATGCCACATCAACTCCCTATTACCCGCAAGGTAATGGTCAAGCTGAAGCGTCCAACAAGACTTTGCTACGAGTATTATCGCGAATGGTGCATGACGCCGACCGGTCGTGGTCCGAACAACTGAATCTGGCACTCTGGGCCTACAGAACATCCATGCACACAGCGACAAAGGCCACGCCCTTCTCTCTCGTCTACGGGGACGAGTGTGTGGTACCTGCCGAGATCGCAGAACCATCGGCTCGACTTTCCCTAAGCAGCAGTCTCGGAAATGAAGCAGCCCGGCTGGCGGCACTTGACGGCCTCGACGAACGACGAGCCACGGCCCTGTGCCGCATGAAGAAGTATCATGAGCAACTCACGAAAGCTTATGGGAAGACCGTCAAGCCACGTTCGTTTATCGAGGGCGACCTTGTTCTTCAAGCCGCCAAGCATGTGCGGGCCAACATGTCAGCTCCTAAATTCACGCCAAACTGGGAGGGCCCTTTCACGGTGCACGAAGCCCGCACTAATGGCTCGTACCTCCTGCTCAACCACGACGACGGTCAGGTCTCGGCCCCCATCAACGGCCGCTACCTGAAGAAGTATTATGTGTAGTCGCGACAACAAGTCCGCGTCATAGAACGCGCCCTCGTAGCATTTTTGTACATGCGACATTGCTTGCAGACTTGTATTTTTTTGTTGATCTGTGTAGCGTTCTACACTAGTCATGTAATGGTGTTTTGTACCGCGTCCTATCAATACAAAGTCATGCTGTTACCTCAACTTCTGCCCAGCTGGCACTCATTCTCAACCTATGCTTCCTAAGTCACTTTCTACGAGCGGGAATGGGAGAGCATTCACAAGTAACCGAAACAAGCAAGACATTCAAAAAAAAAGAGAGAAGAAAGAAGAGAGCAACCGAACATAACATACAATAAGCCGAGACCATCGAAAATATGTACATATACATCAAACGTTTACTAGCCGTCGTTAAGCACTACAACTACGGCAAAGTAACATACAAGCTAGGAAAGTCTAGACAACAGCGATGCAACTGGGTGGGAGCTGAATGCCTGAAGTACCTCCCGCTCCGCTTGTACCTCTGACCATCCAGCATCAAGCTCGGCCTGTCGCCCTAACCGCTCTGACTCTCGCCCGTCCACCTCACCTCGCCGCCTCTGTAGATCGGACAACTGCCTCTGCAAATCGACGAGCTGTCTCTCTATCTCTGCCACCTGCATGTCAATCCCGGCCAACTCTGCCGTGATCTCTGACCGCTCTGCCTCTAATCCTGTGCGGCGCCGCTCCAGCAACATCTCCCGCATAACCACGACTGCACGCCTCTCATCCATATCGTGGCTGACGCTCCTCGATCTAAAGAAATCTGCTAGCCAGTCCAGCTGCATACCTAGCGATGTGAACGGAGCGAACTCTGAAAGCGACCGAGCAACGAACTCTGCAGTCCAACCCGACGACGGCACACTGGCGAACGGCAGCAACCACTCCATAAACCCTGCAGACACCCACATCCGTAGTACTGGGTTCTCTACCACCACGCTCTCGAATGTCTGCGGGAACGCTGCCTTCACCAGTTCTAACCGG
This sequence comes from Escallonia herrerae, assembly GCA_033070095.1. Classification (NCBI taxonomy): domain Eukaryota; kingdom Viridiplantae; phylum Streptophyta; class Magnoliopsida; order Escalloniales; family Escalloniaceae; genus Escallonia; species Escallonia herrerae. Next base: position 143,173 of record JAVXUP010002243.1, on the reverse strand, counting down.
CGCACAGTCTCCGCTGGTAGCTGGAGGCCCCCCCAAGCTGCCACATCCACCTGACCGCTCGAGGATCCTCTACTCATCTCTCCGACTGTCGCGCCACTGCCGCCCGCTGCAGAAATCTCCGACATCCCACCCGCCCTCTGCGCCCCAATCGTGGCTGAGTGCATCGCCAGAAGAGTAGCTCCGACCTCAACCACGGACTCCGGCAATGTGTCATGCCGTCGCACCACCACAGCCTGAACCGGTGTCTCTCGCTCACGAATCGAGGCAGCAACAACAGACTCAGGCTCCGCCATTTCGCCACCATCACCTCCCACAACCTGCGTCTCCATGCCTGTCCACCAGTCCTCGTCAATGTCGAACATCACCGTATCGCTCCCCTCTCCGCCGTATAGTGCCCCCACCGTTTCCTCAGTAGCAGGCAATGGGCTCACCCTCCTCGGCACACTGGCCGTCAATAGCTCAACGGCCTCGGTCTCATCACTGTCAACTAATCTGCCGGCCTCGGCTGCCATAGCCTCCTCGCCTTCGATCTCAGTCTCGGCCTCGCTCCCCCCGCGACCGCCTCTTCCTCGTCCCCCTGGCAAAACCGCTGTCAGTTCACAGATTATGAGCAATATGCAAACCATATTTATGCGACAAAAAGAAAGGACAGAAGCAAACCTCAGAGTCTAGCTCCTCTAATACGTCGCGCGGCCTCTTCGCCCCTGATAGGTGTGGGGCTGAGGTACCAGCACTAGCCTGACACGCTGTCTCCATCATCCCCACTCGCAATGCCGACAAGGGCCCCTTGCCGGCCCCCGGCACCCTCGGCACCTCGGCAATAGGCTCCTCCCCACGGTCCTCCCCGGGAGCAGCGTCCCCCAACTCTACCGCATCCTCCTCCGCCTCCCTCTCCGAGCTCGGAACAGAACTCCCGGTCACCAGTGACAGCATCCCGCACTGCCTCGCGACTGTGGCCGATATCAAACTCAGGGCTCGGTCACATGCGAACACATCTACCTGTCGACGTGTGCCTGACGGCTGTGCCAGCCATCCGGCCCAGCTCCCTCGCAGTCGCTCCCACCAATGCGCATAATCCGCGGTCACCGCCCCTGCCACCTCTGTCCCTGGCTGCCTCCACTCTGTCGTCGGTGCCGGCCACTCGCGGGCTCTGTCATATAGTGTATACCCAAAAGCCGTCGCCACACTCCAAGGGCTGTCATAACCGCATGGGGGCTCTAGATCATACCCGAACGCCAACGACAGGCGGTCCGGGCAATACCTCGCCACATAATAGCAGCACTCGGCGGGCTTCCCGCCATCATCTGTCAATACCGGGAGCCAGCCGGGAAAATACGCGACCAATAGCGCCAGCTGTCCTGGCGCTAGCTCGCCTCTCCTGCTCAGATCTGTCGTCACCTCCTGCACGTGCAGCCATGGCGGCGTACCATATGACGCATGCATCTCCATATAGGGCCGTCGCTCGCATTCCCCCCGTTTGTCTAGAATCTGTGCCAACGGGCACCCCGGCCTCCTGATGCCTGCCCAAGCAAAAGCCCGAGACCCGCTACACCACAACGCCACCTGCCGCGACCTGCCTGGACGGGTCACTGTCCCCATCGTCGGTGACGGGTGTGCGAGTGGGTATCCGTCAGGACGGTACCCTGGAAAGCACTCGTACAGGTACCTCTGCAAGAACATCCAGTCCACGTACGTCGCCACCTGATACCGACCATACGACCGCTTCACGTCATTCACGAACTGATCTAGCCGCGAGTATAACGTGCCCAAGTACACCGGAGCCAAGCCGAGCCTTCCCTGCGCCATCCGAATGGCCAAGGGAAACACCCTCGGGGAAATGCCATCCTCAGGTGTCCCCTCAAACACAAACCTGCAAACAACGACCGGCAACATATGTCAGTTTGACGTTTTACAGGGCAAGCAGGACATACGATATATTCACGAATAATCACACGACAGTACAAAATTTACCTCGATAAGAACATCGCCAAAAACGCCACCAACTCGTACCGATCGCTGCCATGATACGGACCCATCACGAACTGGGCAGCATTGCCCAACTTCTGGCCTGTCCTCGCCTGCGGCGTGCCGTAGAACTGGCGCAGCCACCCACCGTACGTCCCCTTCCGGTGCCTCTTCGTCTCCTCCAAAATGTCCAGTAGCTGCGTCTGCAACAACCGCTCCTCCCCGCTCAGCCGGGTCACCCGTGCATCCACCTCCCCGTGTATCGGCAGCCCTGTCAGCATCAACACATCGAGTAACGTCGGCCCGATCTCCCCGAACTCGGTCACGAACGTATGCGACTGCGTGCTCCATCTTGCCAGCAATCGGGTCATCCCTGGAGTATCCCTATATAACTCCAGCCCCCTCGCCGTAACATTGATCGCCGGTAACAGCCCTAGTGCCTGCAACACCTGCGCCTTCACCGGTGTCTCCAACATATGCTCACACCAAAAGTCCCACCCTACCGGCATCGCACTATGGCCCTTGAACATCACCGGCGACCAAGGTATGTCCTCTCTCCCAATCAACAATGCCGGTACATACCTCGGCGACATCACAGGCGCCTCCGCCGGGCTCGGCGCGCGAAGGTAGGGTGACGACAGCCGAGGCTCCTCTCCCATCGACGGACCACCCCACGGTGTCCTGAACGCTCCGTCTGCCACACGAATGGCCAACTCCCTCCACAGCTCACGGTCCGGTACACACGGTACTACTCCCCTCACCCCCAGCAATGTGTTTGTCTTATCTGGCTCCGGATCGTAGGACCTCCTACCGCCATCATCAAAGGTCAATGGCACTGCCGCCTCGACACCCACTGACGGTATGGCCTCATCGACTGGCGGCGCCGGCACAGGTACAGTCATCATATCCCGCGGCGGTCGCGATGTACCCGCCGCGGCCCCTCGCGGCTTCGCCCACATCTTCTGCCGAACTTTTTTCGCTGCTGGCGTCGCTCCGGGCTGTGAGGATGGGACTTGGGCCTGTCGGACACCCTGCGTGACCGACCCCCCATGACTGGCCGACCCCCCATGTGCGGCCGACCCCTCTCGTGCGACCGACCCCCCGTGGCTGGCCGACCCCCCATGTGCGGCCGACCCCTCTCGTGCTACCGACCCCCCGTGGCTGGCCGACCCCCCTTGCGCGGCCGACCCCCCTCGCTGGGCCGACCCACCTTGTCCGGCCGACCCCCCTCGCTGGGCCGACACCCCTCGTGCGGCCGAGCCCCCGTGGCTGGCCGACCCCCCTCCCCTCGCAGAGCCACCGACTGGCCGACCCCCTGGCCCCGACGACCCCTCGCCCACTTCCACCTCTTCTCTCACCATCCCTTTTTCTCTCTTTCTTCTCTCTCTCTCTCTCTGACTTACGTAGGCACAAATGGCGGTGCCTCCGCCCCTGCCCCCCTCCGCTCCTTATATAGGGGTGGGCAATTTTCTTTTCTTTTTCCTTTTATTTTCTCTTTCTTTCTTTCTTTTTCTATTCTTTCTTTCTTTCTTTTCTTTTTCTTTCTTTTTTCCTTTACTTTACGCTCCCGTCCGCCGGCGCCTCGCCACAGTTTGTCGACCACGCGCCGTCGCCGCTATGACCGCAGTGCGCGCCCGCGCGCCACCTCCACGACCTTCGTCGCACGCATTCACATGACAGCTCCGCGACAGGCCCCGTCGCCCGCGTGCCATCTCCTTGAACCGCGTCGCTTGTGCCAACTCATCGCGCTCTTTACAACGCGCGCTCAATGCCAATGGTCACTTGATGCACTGCCGCGACGTTCGTCGCCGCGCCCGTGCGCCATTCTCATCATGCGTGCCCCCGGCACCAAGTATAGCTCCGCGACGTTCGTCGCCGCGCCCGTGCGCCATCTTCATGGTACGTGCCCCCGGCACCAAGTATAGCTCCGCGACGTTCGTCGCCACGCCCGTGCGCTATTCTCATCATGCGTGCCCCCGGCACCAAGTATAGCTCCGCGACGTTCGCCGCCGCGCCCGTGCGCCATCTTCATGGTACGTGCCCCCGGCACCAAGTATATGCTCCGCGACCTTCGTCGCCGCACCCATCCGCCATTCTTATCACATGTGCCCCGGCACAGTATTGCTTTGCGACGTTCGGCGCCGCACCACTTTCATGACATGTGTTCCGGCACCAAGTATTGTCCCCGCGACAATCATCGCCATGTCCATGCACCACGACCATGTTACAAGCCTCCGGGCATAACACCCATTCACCACACCATGCGCCCCCGCCATGGGCATGGAAGACCTTCAACCCACTCGCGTGTGCGACATTCTGGAGGCTCCGCTCGTAGTGCTCCTGCAAGAGGACCCCTCCCTGCGACATGGGCTGAGCGCCAGCACGGGTTAGCGACACAATCAAACTACGGGATGGGCTCACAACCTTGAAGCCATCGCCGGCACAATCAAACTACACAACCTTGAAGCCATCGCCGGCTCACAACCTTGAAGCCATCGCCGGCACAATCAACTGCGGGATGGGCTCACAACCTTGAAGCCATCGCCGAACTGCGGCATTGCTCACAATCAAACTACGGGATGGGCTCACAACCTTGAAGCCATCGCCGGCACAATCAAACTACGGGATGGGCTCACAACCTTGAAGCCATCGCCGGCACAATCAACTGCGGGATGGGCTCACAACCTTGAAGCCATCGCCGACACAATCAACTGCGGCATGGGCGTGCCAGCACGGGCTAGCGCCATTGCCGGCTCAATCAAACTACGGGATGGGCTCACAACCTTGAAGCCATCGCCGGCACAATCAAACTACGGGATGGGCTCACAACCTTGAAGCCATCGCCGGCACAATCAACTGCGGGATGGGCTCACAACCTTGAAGCCATCGCCGACACAATCAACTGCGGCATGGGCGTGCCAGCACGGGCTAGCGCCATTGCCGGCTCAATCAAACTACGGGATGGGCTCACAACCTTGAAGCCATCGCCGACTCAATCAAACTGCTACATGGGCTTAGCGTCATCGCCGGCTCCATCACCAGGGACCCTGGCCCCCGCAGCAAGAGGGGCTGTAACCACATCGTTTATGCATGCGACGCCCGCTCGGGTTGCCCCTCCGCGCCCGCCACACGCAGGGGGCTTATGTTCATACCCTATTCTGGTCGCACCCCAAGACCCGCCAAGGGACCCACTTTGCACGACACATCACCCAGTCAGCGGTCAACTTTTCAACGCTCGAGGGCCGGTCAAAGCAACGCATGCTCAAGTCACGTGAACCATTCGTGAAGCGACTTCGGCGTGCCTTCCACCCCAAGGGGTCGGCCTCCCTCTAGGGTCGGCCTCCCCCAAGGGTCGGCCTCCCTTGGGGGTCGGCCACCCCAAGGGGTCGGCCACCCTCGGGGGGTCGGCCTCCCTCTAGGGTCGGCCTCCCCCAAGGGGTCGGCCACCCTTGGGGGTCGGCCACCCTCGGGGGGTCGGCCTCCCTCTAGGCTCGGCCTCCCCCAAGCGTCGGCCTCCCTTGGGGGTCGGCCACCTGCCTTGAACACCGACGCCGTCACCTTTGACCCCACCCCATTGTCACGACGACCGTCGCTCGCGGCCGCACTCCGCCATAGTCGCGACAACCGTCGCTCTCGGCCGTGCCCCTTCGTCGCGATGACCGTCGCCCGTAGTCTCGATGACCGTCACTTGTGGCCGCTCTGTCGCCATGACAACCGTCGCTCACGGTCGCGCGCCATCCACGCAACGACCCTCGTCGCTCGGAGATCACTCTGCGACCCTCGTCGCCCGCACTCAACCGCGCCCCATGCGCTGCAATCATGTTATATGCCTACGGGATAGGCTACTCCTCCAGGACACTATCTCCGCCAGGGTGCCTGCGTGACTAGCCTACGTGCTCTGGCACTGGGGGCTCGCGTCGGCACCCCTAAGGACTATGACCCCCGGGTCACTCGGAGACGGGAGCAGGTCTTCGGAAGGGCATCTTGCCTAGTCCACCTGGCAGCTGGGCGTCGGGTCTTCCCCACCGCTGCCAGACCTGTGGGATTCAGTAAGGGCTTGGACTGGAGGCTGGGGCAATGGGCTACTCTGACCATGCTACCGCGGCATGATCAGTCTCCTCAGACAGGCAGAGAGATGTTGCAAGGGCAGGGCAGCACGAACTTAGGAACCGGCAGTCCAACGAAGGGTCAGTGCGTCGGCCCCCTGGTGACGTGTCGTTCCCAGGGGGCGACACATGTCAACTTATGACACATGCACATTTTTGCCTATAAATAGTGGACTTTGGAGCTTTTTCAAGGATCTTTTTCTCATTTGGACTTTTCACTTTCTCTCTCTAAAAGAAACATTCTCTCTGGAATTCTAGTGAGAGAAATATACTTGAACTCCCGTCTACGGACCCTGGACGCCATACCCTCATCACAGACTGTAGACTGTCGGTCCTGTTCATCGTCACCCTGCCTGCGCAGCACTGCCAGCCCTCACGACCTGTCTGGGGAGCCTTGTCCTCGGCCCTTGCGCCGTCCTTGCTGTCTCCCACGTTGCCTACCTGGAAGCCAACTCAGACCGCATCCTTTGTGGCACCTCCACGTATCATCGAACCATTTTCGGCACCATCAATTTGTTATCTTGCTTTCTCAGTGTTTTACTCCTTTAGTTATGCTCTATAAACATCATAGAGTTTACCAACTGGAACCCAATGATCACTCTTTTTCTCTTTTCTGGGCCAGTTCCTAGTTTGGTTCCATATTAGTTTTTAAGCGGCACCACCAATGATGCAAACTGAGCCAATCCTTCCTTGGTGACTACTTACTCAAGAGGCTTGACATTTTGTGAGCCTTGCATATACTATGGTAGCATACAACTTAACATGCGCTAACCAATTAGCGAGTATTATGTGCCACGCAGAAACAAGCAATGTCTAAAATCATGCCATCCATGCCAAACCCATTGTCACATCACTTCTCCTAAAGTCATCTTGTGCCCATATGTGATGCTACGTCCATGGTTTCAATCCATTATTTGCACCTTGTCTATTGTTACCTATATATGAAACTACCTACCCTTTGGTTTCTTATAGCTACAAAATTATACCATGAGAAAAAGTATCTCATTTTCATAGGCTCTACTTTATAATTTAGTCTAGTTCAGTAAATTTATTTGAGTAGGGCTTAGCCCACGTTAGAGTCTAGTAGTCTAGAGTCTGCATGTACACACCCTAATTTTTGCGTCATAACAATATAGGGGGTCCGTGTGCAATACAATCACTTAATGATCATTTTCACATTCTATTATGATCGTGTATAGCATGTCATAATATGTTATGTTAACGAGGGTTATTGACTTTTGGTGGGTGCGAAACTAGGAAGATTAGTCGAACAGCGTAATGAGTTTAACGTTGGAAAGGCCTTCGCCAACTTTGGTAGGTACAGGATTGTCAGCAAATAGAGCAGAGAGCTTACCCTTGTTTATAGTCGCGAGCTTGTTGTCGTCGGTCCTAACCTCAAGGGAGAATCTTGCTGCTTACTTGCTATAGCCCAGCGCCGTTGCATGGCTCGACTCCTTCTTCGAGCTTAATGTAATTATCTTCCCCCTCTTCCCAGTCTACCGTCCAAAATAGGCTGTATGGAGTATAGCCAAGTGGTATGGCATCGGTTTTTGTACCACCATGCATGCATGAACGTTATTGTGATTTCTGATTGGCTTAGACTTTTGTGCTTGGAAAAAGTTGAATTTGGCTGCATGTGAATAGTCTATTTTGGTGAATAATAGTTTACTATCCTAAAAAATTATTTATGAGCTTAAATCATTATAAAAATTATCTTTCCATCACTATATCATGAGCATAATTTCGATAAATGTTGATTGAGATAATTATGGTGTATCGAGCTATAAAATTGTTTGGTTGCATGATGTAAATATCAAGAGCTATACTTCATATTTCTGAATGATTTCAATTTCATATAAAAATAAACTTTCGTATCTGTATATCGTGGTGTAGGCTTAAATCGGATTTGAGATGAGAAAGAACAAGCTCCCAAAGTTGGCCTATGTGTGTCATCTTGTTGGACAGTCACTATATTAGATGTATCAGTTGAAACTACCGATCTAAAAAACAAGCCACTGTTGAACCGGCTGTTGCATTTCACCTTAGGCCCGTATGAAAGGTTGTGGACCCTCAAAATTTATTATTTTGAGGGTTTCAAGTCCTTTTTGCATCCAATGTCAATTTTATTAGCCTTTACGGACTTTAAAGCTATAATTGAGGTCTTAGGATTTATTCTAGGAGGAGGAAGTCATTATGATTTGACATTGTTAATCTCCCATTCAAAATTAGCCTCCAAAAATCCTAAATCCTGACTTATCAAAAACAACACATATCTAAACTTCAAACAGCTCCAAATTGCTTATACAATCTCCAATTTAAGCAATTCAAAATTGTATTTTTTTCTAAGAATTATGACTTCTTACAATAGCTCAAACACATCAGAGATCATCTTTATGGCCAAACCTACAATTTTATATTAGTCACAATCCTTTTTTGTTTGTTTTCAACGCTATATCAATCTTTACATCATGCAACCAGACAATCCAGATCAAAGGTAAGTCCTTTTTATTTTTATTTAGTCAAAGTACCTTAAATGCCCTCCCCATGCTGCGCTTTGGTCCTTGAATAATAAAATACAGTTTTTCAGTCCTCAATTTGATATAAGTAGTTGATAAAACTATCTTTTCAAGATCATATCCTAGAGTTTAGGTCACTTTTCCCACGATCAGAACTACAAGATTTTGATTCCAATTAATCCGATCGGGTACGTAGGCCACTATGCCCTTGTTGTTGAGTTCAAACCAAAATTGATTAGGTTTGATTTAGGGGTTTTCTCTTATTTTAGATAAAAATCATCATAAACAATTAGTAGAACAAGTAGGGGCCTATTTGGGCTGTGATAAGGTTCCTACCACCATATCTTAATATAGAATAGTCCTTTAATATGAAATTAGGGTTTTGTAGATTAGACGGCTATAATTGTGATTAAGAGTCAATTTTGGGATTTTCTTGTTTTTTTCTATTAATTATGTTAATTAATCCTGAAGACAAGACGACAACTCGAAAAACATATTTTTTAGATGTACGTCGCCATAGCGGTGACCTTGTGGGTTTTGTAATTAAAAGATCTTTATCGTTTTTTATCTGATTACATGTATTTTTTGTGTCGTCTTTTTATGTGTTTATATGCACACATGCGCACCAAATATCCCAACCTACCTATTTAAGGGTGATAGTTGAAACCCTCGATCTTCTAAAGTCGCGAGGGGAATTCAACTATGCCCTTGCCTTTATGGCCGTTAGAGCTTCTTAGCATGTTGATATATCGAACAACATGCTCATGTATTAACGACCAACCTATATTAAGTATTATTAAGGGTGAGATGCATATCATGCACCAGAAGAAGAACCTTAAACCGATTTTTTAAACAAACCATACATGCAAGAGTCTTTTTTGGGGATTTACCTTAAACAAACACACCAGTTTGATTTTTTTGTTTACACCGCTAGGTGTACCGGCGGGTGCATCATAGTTATAGCCATTACTCTTGCTAAGGCGAGATCACCAAAGTAGATCAATGTTAACCTGTTGGTATAGTTATCAGAATATGCTACACGATTTAAAAAATACCATATTTTAGGACTATGTGACCAAGTCGGTACACCTCTTTAAAATTTAAACCCTCATTGATCTACTAGCCTTTTACAAATATGTACTTGTTGGCATTAGTCTAGGTTGGTATTATGTGTACTTGTCGGTTTGTTTATGGGATTTTTATTTGAAAATTCTTTTATGATAAACGGACCGATACACACAGTCTAGTTATTGCCTATATCGACAGGTAATGCTTTTATTTTATGTGTTTATGTTATTATTATGCTATGGTGTGCTTATGTGAGTTTTATTGATTATGTGGAACTATCTGGGCACTCTTTTCTTTGATTGAGACATCTTTTCTTTCTCGTTGTTTTCTAGCGTAAAAAGAAAAGAAAACAAATTAATCTGGAAAAAAAATCAAAACAAAATTAAATGAAAAATTGAAGAAGCTCAGTCAAAAAAACTTTAAATCTTAGAAGTTTTTCTTTGGGTTTGAGTCAGGTCACATTTCTTTTTGTGTCGTGTCATTTTCTTTAGTAACTTTAGGTTTCTATCCTCATCGAATAGAGACCGCAACAATATTTTCAAGAACAGGAGATAGTTGTCCACATTCATAACAATTGGATTCTTCATTGACCAATCACTTCAAGAACTTACAAAAATATAGGATGTTTGAATTTAAGTATATAGGTCTATCTCTTTCACACTTCTTTTTTCTGCACGCAAGGGTGGGGTCATCGCTTTCTTCAAATCAAAGTTCATTTTCTTGAAAATTGAATGTCATAAACCTTGTAGAAGAATTTGGTTTGAAATTTAAACATTCGAGTGAGTATTCAAAAAATAATCAAGAAGAAGCCGTTATTTCTTTTTTAAAACCAATTTTTTTTATTACCAATCTCTAAGAAGCCAAGCCCTATCCTATTCTCTAAGATAATGAGTTGTGACATTGATTTCAAGACATTCTCTTGTTACCTAAGCTCAGTCACTCTTTCCTAATATCTACAGGGCCCGACACGCTGAAAACTCTGAAAATGGTGGTCTAGGTAAAGCTTATGGCAAAAATATATCGAAGAAAAAAAGAAGAAGAAGAAGGAAAGAAACCTTAAAAGAATGTAAGTTGTGCATGGGCCTTCGTTAAAAAAAAAAAAAAAAAAGCACTTCCAGTGATTAAAAAAAAATTGTTTGGCCACCGCATGTTATCCTGATCACTTTATGCTTGATTATTGCACTTGTTACCCCTTTGAGCCTAAACAATTTAGCATTTCTTTTCGGAAGCATAAATCCTTAACTTTTAGGAGGGGTAAGTCTCTTTGTGTCTACCTATGTTCCAACATCCTTGTCCAAGTCAGGCAATTCCTAAAAGTTGGATATTGTATTGCTCATTCAGTGCCTCACGGAAGCCTCAGATGAGGGATTATCCTAAGAATTGAGGATTTGTGACTAGTGCCACCGGGGACACATCTGGTATTGGTAATAGTAGAAGTCGAAGAGTAAGTAAACTGATGACAAAGGTTTGGGCATATGCACTGGGACAAGATGTGGTATAGGGGTTGACGACAGTTGTTGGTGGTATTGCTCGAGTTTCTGGTACTTTGGCTAGAGTATTGATTGATCTTGCATCTACACATTCATATGTTGCATTACATTTTAGGCATTTTATGCTTATGCTGTCAAAGTCTTTACCTTTTATGGTCAAAGTCAGTACCCTTATCGGTGACTCTTTATACCGATATAGTGTACAAATCTTGTGAGATTAACATGAATAACTATGTATTGCATGCGGGAGAGTGAGTTGGATGTTATTCTGTCTGGTGAACCCATAATCATACTAGTGTTGACTGTTTTGCGAAGACTGCTACGGTTGTTTTACGATATCAGTTAGTATTTATGTATGTGATGATATAGTCCAACTGCTATTCCTATTATTTGTGCCTTACGTGCTCATAAGTTACTTGATAAGGGCTGTGTGGGCCGTATTATGTATGCTATTTACTGTTCCAAGACTATGACTAGACTAGAGGATATCCCTGTTGTTCGGGAATAATCTGATGTATTTTCTCAAGACTTAATTTCTTTAGCTCCTAGTAGGGAGATAGTTTTCGTTATTGAGTTTTTATCAAAAGCTCCTTACAGAGTGGCTAATGTTGAACTGAAAGAGTTATATGTGCAATTATAAGATTTACTTGATAAAGGCCCTATTAGACTAAGTACTTCATCTTGGGGTTCACCTGTACTATTTGTTAAGAAGAAGGATGGTACTTTACGTCTATGTATTGACTATAGACAGTTAAATTAGGTTACCATAAAAACCAAATACCATTACCCCATATTAATCATTTGTTTGTCCAGTTGTAAGGAAGCTATGATATTTTCTAAATACCAATTACCCCAACTAGCTTGTTTAGCGTTGCGCCCCCATGGGGGGCGCTAAATGTTACGCCTCTAGCAGGAGTTCAATTTATAAAATATCATAGCTTCTTGTAACTGATCAAACAAGTCATCATATGGGGTAATGGGTATTTATTTTTCATGGTTACCTGATTTAACTATCTGTAATCAATGCATAGACGTAAACTATAATTTTTTTTTTCTTAACAAATAGTACAGATAAATCCCAAGGTGAATTCATTGGTCTAATAAAGCCTTTTTCAAGTAAATCTTATAATTGTACCTTTAATTCTTTCAATTCAGCAGGAGCCATTCTGTAGGGATCTTTTGATATAGGTGCAGTACCTTGAACAAGCTCAATAACAAACTCTATTTCCCTAACAGGAGGTAAAGTAATCAAGTTATGAGAAAATACATTAGAATATTCCTGAATGGGAGATGTCCTCCAGTCTAGTCGCTGTCTTTGAACCATGAATAACATACACTATACACTCCACACAGCCCTTATCAAGTAACTTCTGAGCACGCAAGGCAGAAATAATAGTAAAAACAGTTGGAATTATTATGCGATAACCAATCCATACCCAGAATAACATCCAATTCCCGCATAGGTAGTGCAATGAAATTGGCGTGTACTAGATGGTTATTCATGTTAGTCTCACATGATTTATACACCTTATGTGTCTAAAAAGAATCACGTATAGGGGTACTGACTTTGACTTGCATAAAGTGTAATGCAACATATGAATGTGCAGTGTCGAGATCAATTAATACTCTACCCAGAGTATCAAAAACAGTAATATTTCGAACTTCGAGAATTGTTTAATATAGTCATCCTTGACCTGAAAAATAAACGGGCGCTAATTTTGAGAATACTCGAGTATTAGAAGCTTGTGAAAGCTTAAAAGAATATTGGGGTAAAAATATAATTTTTGAAATTTTGAGGGCATTTTTGTAAATTTTGAAAATTAGAGGGGCTATTTTGCAAATTTTAAAAATTGGTTACAAGATGGTGCCACCTCCACCTTGGTTATTTGATGACTAATGAAATAAATTATAAAATAATAAATTGGGATAAGATCTTTAAGTGAAGAAAGAAAACAAAAAGAAGGAAAAAAACAAAAAAGGGAAACCTTTCCCTTTCGAGAAAGGAAGACAAGAAACAACATAAAAGAGAGGAACATTGATTGAACAAGGAAGAAACAAAGAAGAGAAAGATAACAGGGGAGAAGAAAGGAGAGAGAAAGAAGAGATTGGAGGAATCATAAAGGGGTAATTTCACACTCTCAGTGTGTGCTCGGTGTGTGTTTTTGGCTGTGTGTTTGTGTTCAGTGTAAGCGTGTATGACTCTGTGCCATAGTTGTGTTTTCTGTGTCTATAAGCTTCGGGGGAGTGAGATACTAGGGGGAATTGTGGTGTATGGTGGGGGGATATGAGCACGAGGCCGGAAGCATGTGCTCTGTGTGTGTTTTCGGTGTGTCCAGTGTGTGTGCGCGTATAAATTGACATGTATTTTAGGTGCCTTGTGTGTGTGTTCTTGCGGGAAAGAGGTAAGGGAGGCAGCAACATGGCTGCTTCAGTGTGTGTTAGTGTGTATATGTTGTGTATTAGTGGGTTGGGATGTGGGTTTTAGGTATAGATATGGGCAATGATGGACATCCGTGGGTGAGTGAGTGAATGGTGCGTGTCTGTGTGTGTGCCAGTCGTGAGAAGAAGATGAAGTGTGTGTTTTTCGGTGAAATAATGTGGGTGCATAATCTGAATAATAGTTGTTTTTGTTGCTAATGCTAGAAAATCAATTAAGCAGTGTCTTCATGATTTTTTTATAAATGGTTAGGGCCAGAGTTAGATAAAGTACAAAACTGTAACCCCCAATAATTTTATGAGAACTATGCTCTGGAAAGTTTTGGGAATTTTCGGGATCCGTGAAGAGTGCTAAATTGGGGTATCAATTAAAGTAATTTATTGAATTAATTAACCTAGTAAACTAAGTTATTTTAATCTGAAATTTTTATTGAAACCTTATTTTACTGATATGATTCATTATCTAAAATTTCGGACTATTCAGAGGCTGATAGGTATTTTTTCGCGAAACTAGCCTTTAGCGCTCAGTCTGGACATCGGTTCGGGATTTTCGGACGAAATTTTTTTAAAATACTTTTTAGTCCAGAAATGACATTAGGATACTTAAAATAGCGGTTTAAGATATTTTTGAGATTTTTTCGGTGCCGGAAACCCCCAGGGGTGTTTTGGTAATTTACCACCCTGAAGCGGTATTTTGGTAATTTCACCTATAAGAGGTATTTTGAAGTAAATTTACATACAGTAAGATTATTTTAGTGACTTTGCTTTTGGAAAAGTCATTTTGAGAATTTAAGCGTAACGTGGGGTATTTTGGTAATTTAACCTAAGAAATGTATGTTTGGATAAATTCGCATATGGTAAGGTTTTTGTAGTGATTTTACTCACGAGAAGACCATTTTGGTGATTTAAGTCCGATAGGGACATTTTGGTAATTTTACACTCAGGGGCGTTTCGATAATTTTACATACTCGGAGAGGGGGGTTCATTTTGGGAGTATGTGTGAGTTTGTATTAAGTTGTATTCTAATGATTCGATTATTCCGTTTAGGTTAAAATTAAAGACTTCCGGTTAGATAATTTAGCTGCGGATCCAGGTAAGGGATTCTATCCGAACCTTGGGTAAGAACTTCCGTCCGAACCCTTATTTGATTACTCATACTCGTAAGTACTCCTTTGAATTACTTATGACTAATGTCGCACTTTGAAGTTATGTATTGATATCAGCATGTTCTTGCCCAGAAAACCTTAATGTTGAACCTGAATCGGTTATTTGGAAATCTTGTGATGCTCGCATGTTATTGCGGACTGAGCAAATTTGATAATTGTCTGTATCCCTTCTTCCGAATTGTTGTGATTTTATTCAATAATTATTCACAGTCGTTTTGTTGTTTATCTGTGATTTTTCTTCTGAAATTCTGATTTCTTCTGAAAAATCCGATTTCTTCTGAAAATCCCGAATGCTGACTTATGTCAGTATGATTATGGTTATGAGAACCGAAATTGATTTCGGGGATATGAGCTTATGTTAATGCTCATTGATATTGTTAATTTATGTGTTGACTTGGGTATCTGTTTAGTGGGGAGGCGGTATAAGGCTTGTTGAATCCTGCATGAAACGCAGGCTAGTACCCAAGTGGACTAGTAATTATTTAGTCATCATGCATGTGTACACTGTATGAGCTTGCCATAATGACATTACAATCACCCAGGATCAACATTGATTTTTGATTTTTTTAGCTAAAATGATTTGTGCTTGGGTTGAAAGCCCTTGACAAACATTCATTGTACTTAGTGAGAAGGATTTGTACTTGGGTTGAAATCCCATGACAAGCCTTTATCGTATTATCTGATTTGATTTCTGCTTGGGTTAAAATTCCTCGAAAAATCTTGCTGTATTTTCGAAATGAATTTCTGCACGGATTGAAATCCCTTGAGCAAGGGAAATTTTCGTGGTACTTGAAAATGCAGACTTGAAAATGATCTTTTATTGATCGTTTTGGACCTGTTCTGATTGTTAATATTTATTTTGGTATCTATTTCTGATGAACTTTGCTCAGTTTGGGTAATTATTGAATTTTGATCGTTCGAAGTGTCTTGAAAATCATCGTCGGTTGGATTTTTCAGAGTCGTGTTATAATCTCTTTTGTAGTCCTTGTACGACCTTACTGAGCTCTCAAAAGCTCACCCTCGTTTGGCTTCCTTCTGCAGGTGATGATAAGCTATAGCAGGTTCGGGAATGAGTTAGAGTCTGAGTGAGATTTTGATGAGCCCATCACCATGGTATAGTAAGACCCCTGCGTGGGTTTGTACTTTTGATTCATCCTTTAGGGATTCAAGTTTGAAAAGAACCTAGGTTTTAATGGTTTGAGTTCAAGCATGTTTTGTTGTAATCTTGTATTTTGGAGAATTTGAGTCGGTATCGGATTAGATGCTTTGAAGTATGTGGTTGTGTACAGGATTTGACAAGTTTGATGTGATCTGGTAGGTTAACGACCCGGGGCGGAGCTCCGGATTTTCGGGGGCGTTACAGAAACTAAAACAAGATTCAATTCACGCACACTCAATATAGCAATCTGAATTGTTTTCTTCCCCCAATGAATCCTAGGTTGGCATCTCCAAACCATTCCAGTTCTGTTTAGTCTTCTTTCCCTTCGTTTTCTTCTCCTATCCTCTCGATCATTAAATAAACCAAGATTTTACCATAACTGCGGTTTTAGAAAAGCGAGTAGCTGACGATAAAAGTTAGGGCATTTACACTGCGACAGTCCCTCATCTGATGTTCCTTTGAGCCACACACATAACATGTCCCCTCTCTCTTCCTACAAACCTCTATTGTATGTCTAATAATACCACAAAAATTGCAATAACGACTAACTACCTGTGCAGGCTACTCTGGAGGTGGTATATACTGAGTAGGCTTCATTGGGGCCTAGTCTGGGGTCTTGGTCTAGTCATAAATGGTCAAGGCACAAGTCCCTGTATCCGGGGTCTAGGTGCAAACACCATATTCTTCATATCAGTCCTCAAAAATTTCTTACCATCAACTGTTGAAAGAAATCTTTCCTCCTACCACTATGGCACCAGAGGTTTAGATAAACTCATATGTGCTGGCATAAACGTTACAGTCATTCACAAGTGTGGAGATTGTAAAATAACATTATATTATAGACCCTCACTCCTATACATGTGATGTACTTCAGAACACTAGGGCTATCAACCACTCAGCCATCTCTCCGAAAGACAATTTTTATTTTATTCCTCTGACTAGAACATGACCATATGAGTGGGTACGACCATTATCTGTAGAAAGATCTTAGGTGTGAATCTACTGGTTGATCTATCTATCCGTATATAAAGATAGATGTATGATTCAGCATGCCCCTTTGTGAAATAAAAAAGAAACACAAAATTTCATTCTTCCTCTGGAGTACCGTGAGGAGCAAAGAATCAAGCCAAAAGAACTGTTATGTATTCCTCCTCAACCTTCGGTAAGTATTCCGACTCTGAATCTACAAAAATGTGTTAGGAATAAGTCAGCCTGATGGCTTAGTAGGGTATCCGGTGTTTCTAAGTCCAAACATAAATTAATTATACAATGAATGGTTGGCACTAACATGCAAGTTCATTTGAATAGATAATACACGTATGTACTTAAGCATAGTTTCATGTATCAGGTCTCACTTACAAACATTTTCTAATACGTGGCCTTGAAAAATGAGAATAACATATTGAGCAAGATCTAAAATCTTGTAAAACATATTGCTTGGCTGAAGTTTGGAGGTCTCGAACTTTATCAAAGTTCTAACTTGCACCATATGGACCCAAAAGTTAAATTCCCAAACTGATGGGCTAAAAGGGCTCAAACTTTGTCTCAAGATTCGAATACCACCCAAAAAAAAAAGGACATTTGTCAGACTGTTATGATTGGCTTTGCAAAGGATAAGCCAAATGGAAGTAGGACTTATCAATAAAAACAAAGTGAGAAGCCTAAAAGATGCTGGGCGAAGCCGCTAGAAAAGAAAAGGCAACCTTTGTGAGAGGTGATTGAGTTAACGAGATATTTAAAGGACCCAAGGAGCAAAAAATCAGTCAGAACTGGAAAGGAGAAGTCAGGAACCGAGAGAAAAAACAGAAACCCGAGAACTCTAAAGCTGCATGGCTTACACATGTAGGGTTGCAACCGCAGATATCTTGTTTGGTTTCTGTCTTTGTTTTACATGACGGTGCAATTAACGATCTGGTAGTCAGATCGGAGATTTGGTCGCCATAACTGAAAATAAGCACCAGTTGTAAAACAGATTTTTGATGGATGTTTGGTTCTTCATTAGTCTTGATTACCTTTGTTTAGTAAGGTATCAAAATTCGTGCTAACAGGTGAGAAGAAATTCAAAAAACAACTTGGGAAAATTAGGGAGAAAAGACTTGATTGCTAGGAATTAATCAGAAAATGTGTGTTTAGATAGGAGAAAATGGAAGAAGAGGGTTCATGTAGCCGACCCAAAATACTTTGGCGCAAATGCTTATACGATGATGAAGTCTCCAAGCAAGGCCCAACGAGGATCATAATACACGTTGCACATAGACATAGCAATAACTGCAAACACACAGGCTTGCAAGCACAAACGCACTCAGACATAATTGCGGACACACTGGCCTTGCCTGGGTATGACACTTAAGTGGTACAAGCTTAAAAACTTCGATCTAACCAGGATAAAAACAGTGCGTCTGTTGTATTTATGTGTGTTAACGACCAAGTTGGATAACCCTACTGTCTTAAGATGATACGGCCACAAAATTGGATAATTGCTTGAATGACTTTGGCTCTAGTAGGACTTGTATTGATAAGTGGAGTATACGTCTATTGAACCTTTTTGTGGTTAGTGAAAAGAAGGACTTCTGAGTTACTTGGAGACATTTGGTTCATTATATAGATTGGAGGATGGTACTTGTGGACTTGAGGAACCATGGGAAATCGGCTGAAATTGAAAGTTTACGTCCACCTCATGACATGTTCAATGCTGCTAAAGATCTTGCTAATTTGGTACACTACAAGAAAATAGCTCTATGGTGACGAAAAAGCCAACGGTACACAAGGGCCCGTAGGCACAAATGTTGTTATGCCAACGGTACTAACAGCCCCTGGGCACAATTGTTGTTATGCCAATGCTACAAAAGGGCCCGTGGGCACAAGTATTAATTGCCAACGGTAATAACGGCCCGTTGGCACAAGTGTTGTTATGCCAATGGTATATAAGGGCCCGTGGGCATACATGTTGTTATGCCAACAGTATATAAGGGCCCGTGGGCGCAAGTCATTTTATGCCAACGGCAACAAAGGTCCGTGGGTACAAGTTTTGTTATGCCAAAAGTTATTGGTAAACCATTGGCTTATCAATTTTACATGTCTTTGAGTTCGATTAATAGCTAATAAGCTTCCAAAGTCTTAACGTAATCTTTTGAGATTTTTAATTTTTTCTTAAAAGCAAATATTTGTTGTCACAAGCAAATTAGCTAAAATTTAATCTTTGAAATAATAACTTTCCATTTTAACATCTTAAATATCGATCACTACTAAACAACAACAACATTAGTAGCAACAACAACCACAGAAATTGATGTCACCTCGGTCACAGTTACCGCCAATCCACCTCCACTGTCCATCGATTACTCTTCATTGCCCACCGACAATAATCTCTATTATATATACCGCCACAATCAATACCCATTACATCCACTAGGCACATGCCCACGAACTACTAATCTCCCAAACCATGAGCTCCATCAACTAATTAATCACCAATGACGGTGGTGATAGGCTCAATGATCGCAACTATGATGGTAATTTATTCAGTTAAATCCAATTGCAGAAGTAAAAATCCAACTACAAATACTATTGTGAGAGTTTGGTTATCTTATCCCTTAATCTCCTTTCTTTCCTTCTCACACATTGCACGCTACACTCAATTTTTCTATAATGGTGGCTGGCTAGTATTCAATTTTAAACAATTAGGCCATGCACGAAAGTTAATGGTTGTGATCAAGTGGTTGGGGGGAGTGGCAGGCACGGTGATGGGGTAAGGGTTGGGAGGTGGGTGGTCACGAAATATCAACAGTACACAATGACTCATTCATACGAGTGTTATTATGCAAACTCTTGACTTATACTCAAGATGATTGATGAGAGTCAAAGCCCATGACTCACAATCATGGAGACTAGCGTAAAAATTGGCGGGATCAAAGTCCATGGCTCACAATCGTGGATATTGACGTGAAAATTGGCGGGTTAATTAGGCGTAGCGGGGATGAAAAAAATCAGCAGGCATGAAACTTAGAAAAAAAAATTTAGCGGGCATAGAAAAACAATTAGCGGGCATAATGATATTATGGAGATTAGAGTAAAAATTGGCGGGATCAAAGTCTACGGCTCAAAATTGTGATATTGGCATGAAAATTGGCGGGTTAATTAGGCGGGCATGAAAACTTATAAAAAAATAAAATTAGCGGGGATTTAAAATTTACCGGGCATGAAACTTAGCCAAAAAAAAAAAATAGCGGGCATAGAAAAACAATTAGCCCCTCTCTCATGACGCAGCCTCTGTTCTCTCTGTCTCTTATCACATAAACACGGCGCATGGCGCAGCCTCTCTTCTTCCTCTGTCACACGCTGCCATCTCCGCCACCGCTTTCTTCCACTGCCATCTCCGCCACTGCTCCTTCGCTGCCCGCTGTCGCTGATCTCCTCCGCTGCCGCGCTGCAGTCCATCTTTTCCGTCTCTCTCTATCCCGCATTGCCACAGGTAAAATTTACTTCTACCAATTTTTCGCCCTAGGAATGTAATTATGTTAATTTACATCTTTGCTTCGCCACATCCATCCCGGCACATAGATTTTTCGAATCTGCTCTTTCAATTTTATTTCCTTTAGCAGATATGTCCTCCACAATCAGCATCTCAATTTTGTCTAGGTAACAGTGCTAGAAACTGCAACCTTACTATTGCCAATTAGAAAAGCCCTCTTGAGTTTTGTTGCTATTTCAATTGCCACAACAATGTCATTTACTGCCTTTAGATACTTATTTCCTGATTTCGTCGTATAAATTGATTGGTGATACATGAAGAAACTTTCTTGACATGTAGCATTGCAACAAATTAAGAGACCTTTACAATGAAAGGGGTCAGGGACTTCTTCTTTATGTGACATTTTTATCCTTTGCAAGAAATCCTCATGATCTGTATACAACGTTGTTGCATGTTGTGATTCCTCTGTTATCGAGAATTTCTTTGAGCAATTTAATTGCAACCTTGCAACCAAAACTTTGCAGTATCACGTTTTTAGCAATTTTGTTTCATGAAACAAAAATGTTGCTCTTGGTTTTGTAATAAAAAGGCAAGAGGAATAGTGCATACACTAGGTACACTGCTTTGAGCAATTTTACGACGAAAAGTAAAACAAATTCTTACATATCTTAAGCAGTGATACTCCAGCACTTTTATGATGATTTTATTGCATGTGGTTACAAAATTCAAAAGGATTAAAATTTTACTTTTAGCCGTTGGATCTAGACTGTACAAAACTGAATAGCTGGGCAACAATCATGAATAAGGGTCCAAACTTAAACTTAGTTAGTCAAACTTATGTTTGAATTGCTTAGTATACTAACCTAGTATCTCTAGAAGAGAACTTATTGCAACTGGACCATCGAAGTACTTATCCCAGTTGAACGTGCTCTAATCTCTTAAAAAACTATAAAAAAATCTGTAAGTTAGCCTATCTTTTGTTGATTTATAATTATGTGTATGTAGGTGTATGTGCTTATATGTGTCGGATTGATTGAGAGTTGGTTTTTTCTGTGCCTTTTTTGATCTGCTAAATTGATCGAGTGTGTGAATTTTGGGTTTTCTTGTGTGGAATTAATCTGTCCTTCGTCATCACTGCCAGTTTCCTCCGCTGGTTGGGATGTGGTAGACTACTTCCCTAGTTTTTTGATTGTAGAAGACATCATGCTTTGCTATTCAAGCAGAGATAATATCAAATCCTTGACAATAGATCCACAGTGTTGCTGATAGGCTCATATATCACATTAATTCTAACTAGGTTATAAATTCAATTCCCAACCTCAAGCCCACACTCTTTGTTTATTCTTGTACAACATCCAACTTAATTCTTCTCGTTTTGATAGGTGCATATATATATATATATATATATATATATATATATTATATTAGTTCTAACTAGGTTATAAATTGCATGATGGAAGATACCATGGACAAAGAATGGTTAAACCTCCCAAGGGCATCTCCGGCGTACTACCAAGGCGTTAGTAGTTTTCTTGATTTTGCATTTGGTCACGTGGGTACAACTTCAGGAGAGATTTTGTGTCCTTGTACGAGGTGTGTCAACTGCTTATTTCAAGATCGGGATATAGTGGAGGAACATTTGGTTAGGAGGGGCTTTGCAAGCCACTATCGGATATGGACTGAACATGGGAGGTTGATGGTGATGCTAATCTGGCACTTGACGATGATGTTGGTAATGAGGATGCCACGACCGAAGTCAATGCCGAAGTCAATTTAATGCCCGAACTAGTAAATGACGTCTTCAGAAATCAATTTCAAGACAATCCTTGCACCAAAACTACAAAATTTGAGATGTACATGAATGAAGCAAACCAAGAACTATATCCCGGATGCAATTCCGAGACTAAGTTGTCTTTCATCGTTTGGCTTTTTAATTTGAAGTGTACTAGTAAGTGGAGTGACAAGTCGTTTGACAAATTAATAGCCAAGTTGAAAGTGATACTTCCTGTCGGTGAGAAATTTCCAAATAACTTCTACGAAACTAAGAAGATGATTGGTGACCTAGGATTTAGAATCTTTGTCAGGATGATGATGGTGAACCTTTTGTGATGGTATTGCAATTAATGGTCAAATTGATATCTTTTCTATGCAATTAGGTGTTTGAGGATTATAATATTGTTATGGTTCGATGATGTTTATTCCGTGCACTGTTGTGAAATGAATTAGATCCAATAAATATGTATCCAGGAAAAACAGGAAATTTAACATGTGTCTATGAGAAGTGCTGTGGGTACCCCAAAAAAATGTCGACAGTATATCCGTTGTCAAAAGTCTTAAAAACCGTAGGTACAGAGGGGAAAGGCCTGCGGTATATTCGTAGGCAAAGGTCATAAAACGTTGGCAAAGAGGAAAAAAGGCCTACGGTATACCCGTCGCCAAATGTTTAAACACCGTTGGCAAAAAAGAAAAAAGGCAACGGCATATTTGTCGCCAAAAGTTTCAAAAACCATAGGCATAGACAGAAAAGGCTACGGAAATTCTGTAGGTAAAAATTAAAAAAACCGTGGGCATATGTCTAAAAGGCCTAAGGTGCAGCCGTAGGCAAAAGTCATAAAACCATAGGCACAGAGGGAAAAAGGCCTACGGTATATCCGTAGGTAAAGGTCTTGAAAACCCTAGGTTCAAAGGGAGAAGAGCCTACGTTACATTCGTAGGCAAAAGTCTTGAAAACCGTAGGGATAGAAATGAAAAAGCCTACGGTATATCCGTTGGCAAAAGTCTTAAAAACTGTTGGCGTAAGGAATTTATGCCAAACTCAGCATATGTATGTTCCTACGGAACAACCGTTGGCTTATGTCTTTACGTCCGTAGGCATATGTCTATGCCATCGAAAGAAGCACCCACGGTATACTACCGTAGGCATAGGCTATGCCTACGGTACTTTCGAGCTATGGCAACACTTTAGTACCATAGGCATAAACCGTTTCTCTTGTAGTGGTAAGGTCTCAAGGTTGGGTTTGGCCTGATGTTGTCATAGGGCACTCCATGGGTGGCAAGGTTGCATTACAGTTTACCGAGAGTTGTGCCCGTGGAGATTATGGTGATTCAGCTAAGCTTTACAGATAAGCTGCATTTGTACTTTTCCTTAATACGTTGTGCCAAATGTTATTTTTGGAGCAACTCCCTGGTCCAAGTTCCACTACATGGAAAGGCTTGGAAGCTCATTGGCTATTGGTTATACTTCATTTAGTTCTATCACATTATGATAACCTTAGTGTCTACTATAATTTTCTTTAGTAAAAAGAGCACATTTTTGTTGCTTGTCAAAATCAGTATGTTCCTTAAATTGTAATTCATCGTCTTCTACAATAGAAATTTCTGGAAAATTAGTGCTGTGCATATCCTTTCTATTGCTGTCGTAATCTGTTTGGTAAAACTGTAGATTTTAACTGTCCCTCCATCCCACATTAATTGATCAACTCTTTTTTGCATGCAGATTAAGGATTTAAGTCATATATTGTGTTTTTCTCATTTGAGACCCTTTAGAGAGAGGAAGGAAAGAAAGTGGGTCAGAAGAGAGAAAATTGGTTAGTTGAGTGTTAAATGTGTAGAGAGAAATATAATAAAAAAGTGTAAGAAGTGGGCCAGGAGATAGAAAATGAGTTGGTGGAGAGCTAAATGTGGAGAGAGAAATGAAATAAAAAAAGTATAAAAAGGGGTAAATATGAAAAACATCTACAGAATCTTTCTTAATTTGAAAAGTGAGCAATTTGTGGGACGGCCCAAAAAAAATATGATCAATTTTTGTGGGACATAGGGAGTACAATGTAGAGGCTACCATTGCCACAATGGTGCTGCTTTTGTATGATATTGAGTGTTGGCATATACCTGACTTTGCCATATTTCTAGAATGTGAGTATTATCACCTGAATATACTTTCTAAATGCCCGAAGGCTACAAATTTTTAAACCAACTTGTTTTGAATGAATTTGGTGGTTCCAGCCAAAGACTTATGTTACATCTAAGTTGGGAATGATCTATTCTGCAAAAGCTTATGGTTTTAACCAGTATGGAGGGTCAGCATTAGGAAGATTTCTAGACAAAAATTTGGTGAAAAAAGAAATGGGTTTAATTTTTCTGTTTATCATATTCAATACTGCATATGTTGATCTATATCGGCAAAGTTTGAATTATCAAGCACGTGTGCACATTGGTTTGTGTCGAGGAAGTACGTTTGTGTTACTGTGTTCTGTAACACTTGGTATTCTCTTATGTCCCCATATATGGCAATGCCAACTTGCAAAAAAGTGACCATTCAGGGAGAATTGTTTCTGATATAGCTAAAAATATCCCTCCAATCTACGGACGACACGTGGCAGTTATGACACATAACCCATACTGGCTCAATCACCGGGCAGAATCCTAAAGAGGCTCTGACTCTATCAGTTCAGATTGACATGAGATCCTCTAGGATCCTAATTAAATTCTGATTAGAGTTGGTCAAAGCCCAGTCCTACTAGGACTCCTCCTTCTACCACTATATAAAGGGGTCAAGTCCCTCAGGTAAGGACAAGCTCACACACATATACATTGTGTCTTTATTGCTTCTCAGAGTTCTACATTATTAGCCATCTCTGACTTAAGCATCGGAGCGTTCCCCCTCTGAAATCCCACCCGACGGTCACTCCGTGTTCTCTTTTGGAGGCCTGATTTCTGGTGTGGTTCCCGATCCAGTTTTTAGCTGCAACAGATTGGCGCCATCCGTGGGACCACTACAGGGAACATGGCCAATCACTCTTCTTTCGATGACTCTTCACACGGTCATTCCAAGAACCGTCACGCACGAACTAGCGACTCTCATCAACTTGGTCGTTCTCATGACCAACACTCGACCCCTTCGCGCCACCGTCGCGGCAGTTCTTCTGAAGATTTATACGTTAATGTGATGTCTGCTACTCCCGAATCAGAGACTAGACCTCGAAGAAACCGATCTCCAACGTCTACTCTGAAAAATGGAGATCTTCGTCACCGCCTAAACCGTCAGCTATTCAAAACACCCCATGCCGACCTTACTAATGAAATCCACGAACTGAAAAACGTCGTGAACACTCTTCAACAAAAGCTCGACATGGAAGTGGCTCCGCCGTCCACTCACCATTCTCATCTTGACCCCAGTGACCTTCGTCTTTGTCTCACCTCCAGAGCAAGTTACGGCCGCAAATACCGATCAACGGCCGATCCAACTTACAATCCCAAAGAGAAGAGGGGAGATCACATAACCAGGAGTGGATCTTGTTATCGACGTGATCCATCAGTCGAAGACTACTCAACTCCTCTCCCAAACAGGTCGCCAGAGCTAAGACCCCTCGAAGATCTATCCACAGGAAGAGGGTGCCTGAGTCTCGTTCCCGAGAACGGGACTCCTGAAAGGTGGTCCCTAGATATCATTCTCCAGAACGATCTCCCCCAAGGGATAAATCTGGATATCCGTTGTCAGAAGCCATTGAGAAAGCAAAACTACCTCCCAATTTTTGGATGCCTCAATGTGATCTCTATGACGGAACCAGAGATCTAGGAGAACATGTCTACCAGTTTGAAACAAACATGCTCCTCATCCAGGTCTCAGATGCTGTCATGTGCAGAGCCTTCCCTACCACTCTGAGGAAGGCTGCGCATGCATGGTTCAAATCTCTACAACCAAGATCCATCTACTCATTTGGCCAATTATCGGATCTCTTTCAGAAGCACTTTATAAGCAGTCGCTCCCGAACGAAGAACTTGGCGAGTCTGCTGAACATTGTGCAAGAGAAAAATGAGTCTTTGGCATGCTTTCTTGGACGATTCAACGCAGCCACTTTGGAAATCGATAATTTGGATGAATCCGTGAAGTATACTGCATTCCTCCTAGGCCTTCGACCCACATCCAAGTTCGCATTCTCTATGAACAAAAGTCCTCCAGGTAATATGAAATCCCTTCTCGAGAAGGCTAACAAATATATTCAAGCAGAAGAATACCTGGAGACATACAGAGGACGACGTGGAGAAGGAAAGGAAGAACAGAAGAAATGATCTCGAGAGATAACTCCTCCAGAAGGAAAGTCAGCAAAACATTCTAAGCATGACGAACGGCATCCAAAAGACCCGTTCGCTTGGGAAAAGTTGACAACTCTCAATGCAAAACAGTCACAGATTCTTCACGAGATCAAAGACAATAAAGATCTCTAGTGGCTAGACAAAATGAAATCTCGACCAAATAAAAGGAACAAAGACTTATGGTGTTACTTTCACAACGATCATGGCCATACAACTGACGATTGTGAGTCGCTTAAATGAGCAATTGAGGCCCTTATCAAGCGTGGCCAGTTGAGAAAGTTTGTAACTCCTAGAGAAGGAAGACAACAGATACCTCTGGCCATGAAAGAAAGAGAAGATTGGGAAGAAAATGCGGGTACAATCAACACTATATCTGGGGGATTAGCCGCAGGAGGTTCATCAGGACGGGCTCGAAAAGCATACGCCAGAGAAGTATTCATAACGAGTCAGCCCCCGAATAAGAAATCGAAGACGGTACCCGTAACAGCGATCACCTTTTCCAATGAAGATTCAAAGGATATAAAAAATCCTCATGATGATCCATTAGTCATCACAGTTAGAGCTGTGAACTTTGATGTAAAGCGTGTCTTGATTGATAACGGACGTTCTGCAGAAATCTTATTTTACGATGCATTCAAGAAGATGAACATTCCAACGGACCGTCTACGAAAGATGGATACACCATTGTATGGATTCTCCAATCATCCAGTTGCAGCCAAAGGTATTATCGCACTCCCAGTTGCAATTGGCACACCTCCGGCACAAGCCAACTTCATGCTTGATTTTGTGGTGGTAAAGGTCCCTTCAGCATACAACGCCATATTGGGGTGACCAGCACTCAATCAGTTACAAGCTGTAGTGTCAACTTATCACCTCAAGATGAAGTTCCCCACGGAACACGGGATTGGAGAGGCGAAAGGAGACCAGACTACAGCTCGTCAGTGCTACGTGACTTCATGTCGATCAAAGAACAAGGAAGCACTCATTATCGAAGACCTCCGGGAAGATATAAAGATACAAATGGGAGAATCAGTTGAAAATCTTGTAAGCATCGAAGTACATCCTGAAGAAGAGGGGCTTCTCAGCTCGGGCCATAATCCGAGCAGGCCATGGTCAGACCAGAAAAAATTTGAGCAGATCCACGTTCGAGCCCGCTGACAGAACAGAAGAAAAAATGAGGCATTTTCAGCTCAGGCCCATAGTCCGAGCAGAACATGGTCCGAGCAGAAAAATCCGAACAGGCCCATAGTCCGAGCAGAACATGGTCCGAGCCAAAAAATCCGAAAAGGCCCATAGTCTGAGTAGAAAAAATCCGAACAAGCAGAACCATGTCCGAACCGAACGTTATCCGAACAGAGCACTCTTCAAATATTTGAAATGTCAGACAAACAGATTCAATTATATTTTTGACATATTTCGCTATCACCAGTGGAAAAGGTGTGCTTCCACCCGCTTCATTAACGCTGGCAAAAGCAGGGGCATATGATATAGCTAAAAATATCCCTCCAATCTACGGACGACACGTGGCAGTTATGACATGTAACCCATACTGGCTCATTACTGATATGGCATTTACCGTATCAATCAGCGGGCAGAATCCTAAAGAGGCTCTGACTTTATCAGTTCAGATTGACATGAGATCCCTTATGATCCTAATTAGATTCTGATTAGAGTTGGTCAAAGCCCAGTCCTACTAGGACTCCTCCTTCTACCGCTATATAAAGGGGTCAAGCCCCTCAGGTAAGGACAAGCTCACACACATATACATTGTGTCTTTATTGCTTCTTAGAGTTCTACATTGTTAGCCATCTCTAACTTAAGCATCGGAGCGTTCCCCGCCAGAACCCCACTCGGCAGTCACTCCGTGTTCTCTTTTGTAAGCCTGATTTCTGGTGTGGTTCCCGATCCAGTTTTTAGCTGCAACAGTTTCCAAATAAGTTATTCGAAAGTTTGTCATATATAGTTGATATCATAATTGTACAATGTTGACATACCTAGTGATATGGGTAAAAATATACACATGTGGGAAAGCGACACGTGTCGCAACCAGAGAGTTCTGAAACTGCCGTGTGACTTTTGGAGAGGTGAGAAGTGGCATTTACTCTCCCACTCTCCCATTATGGGTAATAAACACCCATCAATTTTGTTAACTCTCCATAAAAGCTAATAACTGCCCATTATGTCAAGTAACTGACCCTTTAATACATTCCTATAAAATGGAGGAAAAAGGTAAGTTCAGGGGATCTAAGTTATTTTCAGATACTTACTCAAAAATGCTTACTCACTTAAGCATCGGAGACTCTCCGCCGGAGCCCCCTCTAGGGTCCCGGCACGTCACCGTTTACTCGTGTTGTGCTTTGCAGGTCTGCTCGCGTGCTCGTTTGGTCCCGACCAACGCTCGTTCGGTCCCGATCAATTTTTGGCCACAACATTTTTGGCGCCATCCGTGGGACCAACTAGCCAAGCAGACCTAGCAAACACGCAAAGCATGAGAGTTCAAAACACTGAAAAAATGATCAACAGCGCCGGTAGTGCTCCGGACGGTCAAGATACCATCGGTGGGCCTCAACAGCATGACCACCCAATGACGCCCCTAAGAGGCTACCATGACACCATTAAGCAGCCTCAACTGCCATTGTCCAGTGCTGGTGCACGATCATTAACGACAACAACATCTGCAGTGCCGAGAAAATCGCAACCAAGGGGCTGCCATTACCGGCACCTCTTTCTTCTGTCACCAACCCACCGCTCTCGCAACCAGCAGCGTTGCATCCGAATGCCCATGTCACTGCATCGTCGTTTAAATCCCCGATGTCTCACAGTCATAATTGGCGATATCGCACCAGGCGACACCGCTGAGAAGAAGCGTCGCAGTAGATCCACCAGAAATCGGTCGGGTCAATCATAAAGCAAACAGAATTGCCACCGCCACGACCGGCCAGTATCACCCGTGACACAACCGGATAAATCACAGCCAGCCACCAAATGTGACAATAACCACGCGACCGGGCTGCCGCTGCACCAGATTAGTGATGATGCAGATGACACCATCGTTTGATAGGCCGGAGAAGATCCACCACCGCTGCGGGCTCACTTTACTCCGGCGCTAACGACAACAACTCCGTTGATCACGCACCGTCGCAATGAGAGGCAAGCTGCTAGCGTCAATCCGGCTAACTCCCCGCCAAATCCATTCTGTCCAACTCTATGCCATTACCAACGCATCAACCAAACCCACAAACTGCGGCCATCTACGATGGCACACCGTTGCAAGAGAGAGAAAGAAGAGAGAGACAGGATCAATAGCAGCGTTGTCCCGCTCAACACACGGTGTCGAAATCAGAACGCCGTTGCCAAACAGCGGGCTACCATCACCGCAACCAAGAGCAGCGCCACCACAGCCAAGGGTAGCGCAGTCGCAGCCTCTAATCAACCGGCCACCACTAATCCTCAATCTAATCGCAGCTCTAAAGCCAGCAACGGACCAACTGCCCACAGTTATAGCGCCGGAACGGCCACAGGTCCGCCACCGCCACTGCGATAAGAACGGTCACCGATCGCCCACGATCGTGGGTTGTCAACCTGACGATTCAGGCGCCTCCTTACAAAATCACTGAAGAAAGAAAGAAAAAAAAAGGTGAGAGAAAACGGTAACACCGCCAGCACCACCATCTTCAGGCGGTGGGTTTCAGCTGCCATACTAAATGTCCCACCGCCGTGGGTCTGCAAGAGAAAATACGGGCCTCCCATCAGCCATCGCCTCGCCGTCAAAATCCCTACATAGCCACCATGACCGCGACATCGCTACGTCGCCCACATAAGACCCACGACCGCTACCACAGTCAGCCTTGAAATGTCATGCAAATCACGAACCAATCGCTACAAATTAAGGTCACGGCAACTGCACGCCGTCGCCACCTAGCGACGAGCTCCCGCCACTGCTCTGGCCCACTTTTCGTCATCGCCAGACATGCCACTGCCATTGCTATTCAGTCCAAGCCCTACCGCTACGACTGTTGACGCTGAGCCTTCATCTGTAATCAAAATACCAAGAAGAAGTGACCGAATCTACCTCATTTGGCGCCAAACCGCCGGCAGAGGGCTCTTTCTGTGGCGGCGGCGCTTTGATGATGCTCTGACTGCCTTTTCTTGAAGGAGAAAAGTCCAGCCATTGACTGAATAAATCAGGTCATACTTTCCTTTTAAGCAATTACGTTTTTGCCCTAAAAATGTGCATATTTAGACTTGAACCAACAAAGTTCTTTTTATTTGATATATGCAACATATGTCTTAAAAAGCATGCACTTATAGCCTAACATGTTTATCATATGTTCGTCACTAAAAAACAAGAGCTATGATTTCTAGCCCCAGCATGGTTAGCATACACTTTTGTATTGCTTAAACATTATGGCCTAGACGTATTCACTTTTTGGCTAAGTGCCTTTAGGCCATGTAAGTGCTCATAATTTTCTATTATGCTTCACTTGCGACACATCGTAACTACCTAATCGACAGGGTAGTAATCGTGTCGTAGAGTATGATTATTACTCTCAGTTTAGTACTAAAATATGGCTGCCTTTATCAGTTCATATGCTTTCTTGCTATATTTTCCCATGACATGTTACGAGGGTTTATACTGCACCCTACTTCATACTTGAAGAAAATAGACAGCCCCGCTGCTTTAGTTACGCTAAGAGCTTTAAAGGCAGCATCCTGCCCGCCAAGCGTCATAAGTTGACTTACGAAATGGAGACGCACACGCTAACAATAATCAGATAACCGCGAGAGCGTCACAGTCTATGATTATAGCTTTGTCGGTATGTCTAGCAAATTTGAGATCTCGTGCCCGTATTCTTATTTGCCACTGTTGCACATCGCTACACCGCGTATCGACAAAGTGATGCAACGTCTTTATTAATCATCTAGTCGCATCTTGCTCTGATGGTCTCCACGTTTACTACTTGCTTGGACAAACCATGGTCTTCTTAACTTTATTAGCTCATCTAGCTGAACAGACAGACCACACTCACTAGCTTTATCTACTTGTCTCACCGAGCCGGCAAATAACTGTTCTTTGTTGACGTGCCCTACATAGTGACTAAGAAGCCAACTTTGCATTTATGCCTTCTTAGTAAGGGGGGCTACATGTATATAATACTACGACCTTTCTTGCACAAAGCCTACACTCCCCCTCATACGATGGCTGAGCAGCACGACCAGCTCATCACCACTCATGCCACGGAGTCTACACTCCCCCTCATACAATGGCTGAGCAGCACGACCAGCTCATCACCACTCATGCCATGTAAGAATCTATCAAGCAGTTTCAAGCCTTGGTCAATCGTCCCTCTCGGATTTACCGAGCACTACAAATCGTCCTTCTCAGATTTACCGAGCACTACAAACCACCACCTGTCAAACGGAACCTATGCACTGATGCCTCACCTAACCTCCTCATCATTACGCTGAGCTTTTGCAACCAACGTCCAAGGTCACCTGAACGGCGAATTCAAAAATAATCTCGCCTTGTGCATCACGAGAATGAGCAAAACCGTTGTAATGACCACACATTTTTTCTAAATGATGAGGAGCGTCGTCATTCCAGAAATAAAAATAGCCTAAAAAGAGATATTATAAGGCTTACTCATTAGTACCTCAGTCGGGCTCTAGCCATTTTCAGGCCTGACACTTTGAGAAGCTCAACATCGCAACGCCAATTATCATTCGACACACCTTCACTAAGGACCTTTGCGTTGGTCTAACCTAGGACACATGCTTATCTCTATAAAGATTCGCCTAAACCTTAGCCCAACTGAGCCTCATACTCCTTTCTCGAGGAAGCCTCACAGAGCAGAGATCTTTCGAATTCCTAGCTCACTGCTTGTCGGACAAAGCAAAAGAACTCCATTGGACTCCTACATCGCTAGACCGAGCAGACGAGCTCCTTTAGGCCTCTCAAAGTCTCTCTTGCTCAAAATGAAATAAAGTGAAGATAAATGAAATGAGCTCTCCTTATATAGAGATATTATTGTAATCCAATAACCAGGATCTCATGATTGTTGGGACAACTAACGAGTGGCAACAATCGACCAACATAAAACAGGGGGGCAAGTTACCCTTGTACCTATTGGTGGAAACAACAAAATCGAGTGGACACGCTACTTCACTCGAATCCTCTATAAAGTCTCTACAAGTCTTTCTACTCGTCCGACCGAGTAGAGGAGCGCCTTTGGTCTTAGCCTCTGCCGAGCAGACGAACGCACTAAACCCATACCTCTACTCTACCGAATAGACGAGCGCCTTTGGTCTTAGCCTCTGCCGAGCAGACGAGTGCACTAGACCCATGCCTCTACTCTACCGAGTAGACGAGCGCCTTTGGTCTTAGCCTCTACCGAGCAGACGAGCGCACTAGACCCATGCCTATGCTCTACTCGCCAGATCGAGTAGACGAGCTCCATTCGAGGTCTAAGCCTCTGCTCGCAAAGCTGAGCAGCAAGCACATTAGACCCCGTTGCCTCTACTCACCCTGCCGAGTAGACGAGCTCCATTCGAGGTCTAAGCCTCTGCTCACAAAGCCAAGCAGACGAGCACCTTAGACCCCTCTGCCTCTACTCGCTCGGCCGAGTAGACGAGCTCCATTTGAGGTCTAAGCCTCTGCTCACTAAGTCGAGCAGATGAGCACATTAGACCCCTATGCTTCTTCTCACCCGGCCGAGTAGACGAGCTCCATTCGAGGTCTAAGCCTCTGCTCACAAAGCCCAGCAGACGAGCATATTAAACCCCTCTGCCTCTACTCGCCCAACCGAGTAGATGAGCTTTTTTAGGTCTAAACCTCTGCTAGCCAAGCTTAGCAGATGAGCACATAAGACCCCCTAAAGCCTCTACTCAGCCAGGTCAAGTTGACGAACCTAAGTAAAGTCCTCTCTTCAGCTAGGCCAAGTAGACGGGCCCCTATGAAGGCCTCTACTCGGCCAAGCCGAGTAGACGAGCACATTAGAGCCTCTAAGCCTCTACTTGCCATGCCAAGCAGACAAACACATTAGAGTCTCTCTCTACTCGCCTAGTTGATTAGGCGAGCTCCTTAGAGAACCTCTGCTCACTAAGCCAAGCAGACGAACACAGCTGCGCCTCTACTTGACCAAGCTGAGTAAACAAGCCATGAAGCCCTCTACTCGGCCAAGACGAGCAGACGAGCCCATCTAAGCCTGTATTTCTGTCGGCCGAGGAGACAAGCTCGCCTGTGCTAAACCATAAGTTTCTCCACTCTACCAATGAGTTAAGGATATCACCTTTGGTTAAATCCCAACGCGGAACATCCCTTAATATGATCCAAAATTTGATGCTAAGTCAATTATCCTGCTTCCACATTCTTTCTCAGAAAGAACATGGAATGGGGGGCAAATGGTATGGGTAAAAATATACACCTGTTGGAAAGCGACATGTGTCACAACCAGAGAGTTCTGAAGCTGCCTTGTGACTTTTGGAGAGGTGGGTAGTGGCATTTACTCTCCCACTCTCCCATTATGGGTAATAAACACCCATCAATTTTGATAACTCTCCATAAAAGCTAATAACTGCCCATTATGTCAAGTAACGACCCTTTAATACATTCCTATAAAATGGAGGAAAAAGGTAAGTTCAGGGGATCTAAGTTATTTTCAGATACTCACTCAAAAATGCTTACTGACTTAAGTATCGGAGACTCTCCGCCGGAGCCCCCTCCGGGGTCCCGACGCGTCACCGTTTGCTCGTGTGCTGCTTTGCAGGTCTGCTCGCGTGCTCGTTTGGTCCCAACCGACGCTCATTCGGTCCCGGTCAATTTTTGGCCACAACACCTAGTATCTGCCAATTGTGTTCCACCTCTCCATACTCGTTAAATGTGTTTCTTACAGTTTGATATTCCCTCCGCATTGAAATTTTTGTCGCATCTTCCCTGTTCCCTTTGTATAAATAGCCTACAAAACACCTTAATTCTACATTTACCTCCATATTGTCAGAGTTAGAAACGTAGTTCCAAAATCTCCCCAAACCAATGCCATTACAGCAAATTCCTAGCACAAGAAGTCACCTTCCCTCCAAAAAAAAAAAATTCTGCTCCTCATTGGTTTTCTGACACCGAGGCAACCGGTGGCGCCAACTCCAGGTGCATTGTCACGACAGTTACTTATTTGACGCCTCTGGTGGCAGCCACTGTGGCAGCTTGGAATGCAGCTGTTCCTAATCTGCACTGTCATAGCCGCTACCCTTCCGGCAATCAGTTCCTTTATTGAGCAGTGGTAGTTTAATATTCACTAAATGCCCACTTAATACCTTGTCGATTTGGGTGCTCCATCACCGGCGATCTAGGACGGCTGTTTTAAAAGAAATTTCCTCTGCAACCCCCACATCTAATCCCTCTTTATCGTCTCTCTCTACCCAAGAGCAAAAACTTATGTCCGCCATTGCTGGAATACCCCAGAGAGAGAAGGCGTAGACGTGTAACGATGAGTTGGACATTGATTTTTAGAGGTGGCATTTTAATGCAATTATGGTCATGCGTCAGGTCTTTCTGGGAAAGTAAGTGTTGCTGTAAAAATGAAGGGCGAAAAAAGGTGCTGAAAGGGAGGGAGTACTTCATGTTTCAAGCTAATTATGTTAGCTGAACGTCTTACTCCCAGCTTGTTAGGTTAGCTACATGTATTTATACACGCGAATCTGTGAACAGACCTCTGTTAATGCTTACTGACTGTGAAGTATTCAAAAACTAATGCATGTACCTTTGCAGCATTTTTTCAGACTTGTGTCACGAGTTCCTTGCCGCATGTTCTGCTTGGCTCTGTTGTCACTTTTTAGCTGGTCGTTATGTCGGTCTTTCGTCGTCCAAGATTACAAGCTCCTCCTATTTGCTGCATAACAAAAAATGGCTATTATTAGTCTCTACTGTCTTTTTTCTCCTCTCTCGATATGTGCTACTATTTTCCTCTAAAACTATAACTTCTGCAATTGCTTTATCCTCCTCTGAAAGGATAAAAAATGAGGGACAAGTACTGAGATGGTTAGCCATTGAGCAATTCTCGTGCTTTCGACGCAATGAGTTCAATAATCAACATATTCAATGGAGACACTGGTTCAATTTCTACAAGATATTCAAATCTGCCATAATTTTTCTTCCTTCTCTTGTTAAAAAATGCTCTTCTTGGAGTCCGATTATCTATTTTTATCAGCATAGCATCACCTTCGCAGATATATGTTTTAATACAATGGACCTTCATAGTAAACTATGAAGCACCGGTGCGGCACTTAGGGCGCAGCACTAGCACCGGGTACGCGTCGGGTTCGGGTGCGGCTTGGGTGTGGCACTGATGCTTGTCCAACACTTTTTTTTTTATTTCTTAAATCCCGGGTGCGGCTCGGGTGCGCATCGGCTCAGATCTGACACCATCGGCGACCACCGAAAACTTCGTCAACCACCGGCAATCTAAGAGGAGACATTGGAGAGAAGAAGTAGAAACAGCAGAAGGAGGAGGAGGAGGAGGAGGAGGAGGAGGAGAAGAATAAGAAGAGGAAGGTGAAGGGAACTTACCAGCGAGGTGGCGACCCACTGCGGCGTGCGCCGTGTGCCGTCTGCTTGCTTCCAGAGAAGAAGGAGAAGGAGTAGATCTCTGTGTTGATGTTTTGTGTCGATGTTCTCTATGTTTTGATTTTCTGACTTTTGACTTTTTGACATATAGATTTGTTATATTATTTAAGAACCCAATTATTAAGTTAATTACATAAATCAACCCCAGTATTTCAAAGAAATAAAAGTGATATCACATAAAAACTTTATTATGTTCAGTTCTTCAATTTTAATATTTATAAAACAACCCATTAAACTTAACAAATTCTTACTAATTTGGTTGAAAACTTTAAAATTTACAAAAGAACCCATTAAACTTAAAAACTCAATACTTTGGTTGGAATATTAAAATGTTTTCACATATATCACACACATATATTATGATTATTAAGATTTAAATTGTTTAAAAATTAAATACTAAGTATACATAATTAAAAAATATTTATAAAATATGTCGTATCCCCGCCGTACCCGTATCTTAAAATTTTTAAAAATGGCCTATCCGCGTATTCGCATCCGTACCCGTATTCGTGCTTCTTAGATAGTAAACCATACCCCACCCGAGCCTCTTGAATTTGGTGATAACTTATCTATTCTCGCTCGCCAGAAAATTGTATTGAATTTTATATATTTATGTGAAGCAGAATCTTTGCATATATATTTGGAAGTCTAAATAAATGTACGCACAATGAGCAACTAGAGAAGTTCTGTGTTTCACAACTTACCTACCTACCAGAATTACACAATTCCAATTGGCGTGGTTCACTTCGGTGCATCTTCTCTAAAAAATGGAATTGTGTAATTCTGGTAGGTAGGTAAGTTTTGGCGTGGTTCACTTCGGTGCATCTTCTCTAAAAAATGGACCTTCATTGTTTTAAAATTTCTTCTAGGTAGTAGATTTGGGAGATATAGCTCTACTCCGTGAAAGTCATAACTAGTATTGTCTATCTATTATGACATTTAAGGTCGTCATCTGCTTATAAAAATTATACCGTCCAAGTTGATTACATCATATCGTAGTTTTTTTTACTGACATACGTTCCCTTAGATACCAAGCTATCTGTATTATGTGTGTCGGTGTATATTAGGCCCAGTAAGTGCCACTTTAAGTTTTACACTTTTTACCCTTAGTAGCTGGAAATTCGTCATATGGTGAGCTTCTCTCTCAGAAACTCGCTCTTGCGATCTAGAGTTAGGAGCTCCATAGGATCCCATCCCAAGCTAAGATGGGATCTCGATCCCATCAGCTGGACAGAGAAGCATGGAACAAGTGAGAGAGTACCTGATAATCAAGCCTTTTTTCGACTCAATTCCTTGTTTCCTCTTCCGTAAGACCTTAAAGCCTCCTTGTCCTTTGCTGACTACCCTCATCGAGAGAACAGAGCTCGTCAATCAGTTCTCTCTCTCTCTCTCTCTCGGCCCTACGTCTAATACTAGTAGATAGGAGATGTGCCACCTAGAAATTTCTCTAGAAATGAGCAGCTGCAGCAGAACTCTAGTAGGCACTTGATGTGTTGAGTGCAAAGTAACAATTTTCAAGGAAAGAAGTGTATACACCATTAACTAAGTTTGAGATATATTAAACAACAATAATACTCTTTAAGCATTTATTTATTTATGCCGCTCCCGACCTTAGATTCTTCCAGGTGCTTGTGTTCCCCCACCCCGCTTCGTGCAACTAAG
This sequence comes from Escallonia herrerae, assembly GCA_033070095.1. NCBI lineage: Eukaryota > Viridiplantae > Streptophyta > Magnoliopsida > Escalloniales > Escalloniaceae > Escallonia > Escallonia herrerae. Next base: position 105,422 of record JAVXUP010002243.1, on the reverse strand, counting down.
CTTTGACCCCATAGGATTTACGGGATATATTATCATCTACTGCAAATTATTTTTTTCTTCTAATGTTTCTTACCATTTTAGTATCATGGTGTATACCAGTTTGAGATAGGTTGCTTACTTTTTAATTGGCTTCACTGATCACTTCACTCTAAAAAATTTCAAGTCCTACCTTTCTATCTGTTGGGAAAATTAGCTTTGTGTACTTGTGCAGAAAAACAATTGCGAACAAATACTAGCATGCAAGTATTATCGTTCCAAAAACAGTAGTCACTAAACCAAATAGAAACAGAACTATGTCTAAAACTCACAACAGGAAATGCAGAACAGCAAATGGAAAGACCGAGGCGTGAATTTGATTCACTGTCCTTAAGACTTTATTCGTCCCGCAACGGTGCTGACAGTCTCTTGACGAAAAGCCTCCCAGGATACAACGGTAGCACGTCTGAAAATAGGAGCACTCCAAATCTTCAGACCCGGCGAACCAAAACAATGGCACAGAACTCTTTCGGACACAGGAAACTTGGAGACAGAATAATTAACTTTCGTAACTGACTCATTTTTATACACAAAGTATTCACTGGAGGGTGCAACTCTTCACAAAAAAAACTGTTAGCTGGATCGGGACAGAGCGGGGCAGGCGCGCACGTGTGGTGGACCTAACCTAGGTCCTCCCTCCTTACAAAACATGGGTACCCCAAGGGGCCCAACCCTTAGCTCAAGGCTAAGCCTTATAAGGAGACAACATTGACTTTAATTCTTCTATGTGGGATTCTCTCTTTCCTTCAAGTTGAACTACCAACTTCAACGTCAATTTTCTCATTCACCTTCCATTTGTTTTAAACATGTGTATATACCATGATCATCTATTCCAATAGAGGATCATGAATCACTTTGTTCCTAACCAAAATATAGTTTGGAACCAATTTGAAAATTGAGTCAAAGTTGCTTCTCTACAATGGGTTTAAAACTCAATTCCAACACTATCTAGTGGCGCTTTTGAAAACAATAGAAAAACAAGAGTTTTTTTTTTCTAAGCAACTCTTAATAGAAAAAAGAGAACTACAGAGAGCTAGTGCCTTCTCCTTCCACAGACAAAAAGGGTAAGGGGGATGAATGAGGAACTAGACCAAAATAACTATTTACATCAGTCCATCTAGCCAAATTGTGTGCCCAGCCATTTTCATATCTAGATACTTTAGCAAATGTCCAGCACTCAAGAGATTGCAGCTTCTCCTTTGTTTCTTCAACAACAGCATAACTAGTCTAATTTGGGGTAGATTTCGTATTCTGCAGTCAATCAATAATTACTGCAGCATCTCCTTCAAAAATTACATGGGAACATTTCATGTAGATTGCCAATTCGACCGCTAGAAGAGCTGCCATAGCTTCTGCCATTTCAGCATTCATAGGTGGGGCTGCTTGAGTTCTTGCCGCAATAAAATTTCCATTTTGGTCACTAATGGTTACCACTTGGGTAGATATTCCTTCTCTGATTGCAGCATCGAATTTTGCTTGGTGCCATTTGAAAAGAGTCCTTGGTCTAGCCTGGATGTTTTTTGGAGTCTTTTCTAGAACGAAAGAGTCCATATGCTGTCGAAAAGCCAAACGCATTTTTTTGCAACTTGGTTTACACAGGGCTCAATCTTTTGGAAATTTTTTTGGTTCCGAGTCCACCAGATTAGATCCATAATTGTCACGGCAAGTAGAGTATAACATGTCTTTGTGGGGTTCTCTGAACAACCTGGTAGTTGCGGGTTCAGAATCATTTCCAACCAAAAGGGGAAATCAGTCCCAGCTTGGGATTGTGAGTGATGGTTGCGTGAGGGAGGTCAGAAATTTTCATGTGTTGACATCCAGATCGCTCGAGTAACAAGCAAGAGATGAATAAGTGTTCAGAAGATTCCTCATCAGTTAAGCATAGAGGGCATGATGTATCCATACCTGGTTCAAACATTTGAAGTTTCAGACGCACAGGAAGAATGTTCTACGCAATCTTCCAAAGGAGAAGCTTATGTCGTTCCTAAATTTTTGCCTTCCAAAGAGCTTTCCAAAATTTTTGAATTTGGGGATTAGAAGGGATAAATCTCCTCCCATTCTCCATGAAGTAGGCTGCTTTAGTAGAAAATTTTCCAGAATTTGAGGGGGTCCAGGCTAAGAAATCCTGGGGATTTGAAGGGGAGATTCTAATTTTTAAAATTTCCTTGATGGTTGATTTTGGGAAGAGCCGTTGCAGTTTCTGTCGATTCCAAGAACCAGTTGACGAGTCAATGAGATCAGCCACCTTCGAGTCATTAAGATTGGTGGAAGGAGCTACCGGAAAATTAAAGCCTACAAGAGTAGGGATCCAAGGGTCTTTTTGAAAGTCAATGTTTGTTCCATTTCCCACTACAAAACATGCGCCTTTTCTGAGAATTTTTTGGCTTGATACTATTCCTTTCCACAGCCATGAGGCACCCTTGGGATAATTGTGTTCATGAAAAGGTGTTCTTCTAAGATATTTGGCTTCCATCATTCTGACCCAAGTTTTATATGGGCAGGAAAGCATTGTCCATCCCATTTTAGCAATTAGTGCTTTGTTTACCTCTTTCATTTGCTTAAAGCCCAATTCGCCAAATTTCTTTGGGATGCAAATCGAACTCCATGCCTTTGGACAGAGAGGATGCTTTTGCGCCTCCTTATGACCCCACCAAAATCTTCTTATTACACCATCAATTTTTTCACACACTGTCAGTGGAATTGCAAATGCGGACATAGTATATATTGGAATAGCCATCACCACTGCCTTAATGAGAGTACTTATTCCTGCTTGGGATAAGCAACTTGCCTTCCATCCACTCAATCTTTGTTTCACTCTCTCTACAATGGATTTGAATAATCCCACTTTTCTTTGGTTTGTGAAAATCGGAAGACCCAAATATTTGTCATCTGATGGGGCTTGCTTGATTTCCAGTTGCGCACATAGCTCACGTTTCAGATGTGGTGCCATATTCTTGCCAAAGAACACTCTAGATTTGCTACGGTTGATTCGCTGTCCTGACCAAGCTGCATATTTTTCGAGGCAACGAAGAATCGCTTCCGCTTCTGATGATTTTGCCCTGCAAAAGATTATGAGGTCATCAGCAAAGAGTAAATGGGATATGGACGGACTCCTACGGCTTGCATGGATGCCATGTAGATGGCCTTGATGTTCCTCACAGAGTAGCAGTCCCGTTAGAATCTCAGACCCCAGGATAAAGAGAAATAGGGAAATAGGGTCCCCTTGACGAATGCCTCGCGAAGGATGGAAAAGACCACGGGGGTGCTCCATTTATGAGCGTTGAGAAAGAAGCTGTACTGATACACTGCCTTATCCACCCTATCCACCGATTATCAAAGCCAAAGTTTTCCAGAACAGCAAGAAGAAAATTCCATTCCATTTTATCGTACGCCTTCTCCATATCTATTTTTATGGCCATCAAACCACTCTTGCCTTTCTTTTTCCGCATTGTGTACCATAGCTCTTGGACAATTATACTGTTATCATTGATGAGCCGATTTGGGACAAAAGCTGCTTGAAGGGGGGAGATTAATTTGTTGAGAATTTCTTGCATCCGAGAAGCGAGAATCTTGGAAATGATCTTATAAGAGATGTTGCAAAGGCTGATCAGACGATAGTGGTTCACCGAAGTGGGACTCTCCACCTTTGGAATAAGGGCAATATGAGTGTGATTTTGCTTTTTCAGAATGTAGCCTGATAGAAAGAAAGATTTCACACTTTTGATCACATCAGCTCTTGTTGATTTCCAGTAGGTTTTGTAGAATAGAGAAGTCATGCCATCTGGTCCCGACGCTTTATGAGACCCCATCATATTTAGGACTTGGGATATCTCAATATCTGAAGGAATGGCTCCCAGCACCCTATTTTTAGCATCCGAAAATTATGGGAGGAATCAAAGACTCGAGGTCCTGGGGGAAAGAAGGATTAGAGCTGGTAAAGATTGTGTTGAAGTAGTCATTGAAGCATTTGGTGATCTGCTTAGTTCCCATAATCCAATGGCCTTCAAGATTCTTTATGTATTCAATTGCATTCCTGCGCCTTCTGACAATAGTTGTTAGATGGAAAAATCTAATATTAAGATCCCCTTCCAGAATTTTTTTGTGTCGAGATTTTTCCATCCACAAAAGTTCTTCCCTTTTCAGCTCTTCATCTAAGTTAAGTTGCAGGTTTTCATCCAGGGCCAAATGTTCTTGACTGGGCTCAGCTTTTTGGGCTTGATCAATTGCCTCCACGAGGAATTTGATCTTTGATTAGACGTGACCAAAATAGGAGTGATTCCAAGACTTTAGAGCTTGCCTGGTTTTCCTAATTTTTTGGCATAATCTGAATTGAGGAGAGCCTCTAACCTCCTTATTCCAAGCATGCTCGATGACTAAATGACTTGTTTTGTCCCAGGTCCAACAAGCCAGAAATTTGAAAGCTTTTGGATATTGGGGGTTGATTTCTCTAGTACTGAGCAAAAAAGGATTGTGATCAAATTGGTGGGCAGGAAGATGCTGAATGGACACACTTGGAAAGAGGAAGCGCCATGCAGGATTAACAAGGCCACGATCAATTCTTTCCTTGATGTTTGCTTGAAAAGGTCGTTTGTTGTTCCAGGTAAACGGATTTCAAGAGAAGCCTAAGTCAATCAATTCCAGCTCATTGATCACCGATAAAAGGCCTCCCGAGGATAAAGAAGTAAAAGGTCTTCCTCCAGCCTTCTCAGTTGATGCTATAATCTCATTAAAGTTGCCAATGCCCAACCACGGTCCAAGGAAGGATTCTATAATGCTTTTCAAGTTTTCCCAAAGGGCAGGTTTCTCCAGTCTGTAAGGAGGGCCATAGATGGCAGAAATCATCCACGGAGATATAGGTGGATCCGAGAAAATGAGCGCATTAATGAAGTTCGGGGAATCAAAAACAATTTCAATGTCCACGCCTGGCTTCCAAGCCAAGCATAGACCACTAGCAGAGTTGATTGGGTTTACACATTGATGGTTAACAAATCCTGACACAGAGAGAATGGGGATGAGAGTAGAAGAAGAAAGCTTTGTTTCAGAAAAGGAGATAATTTCAGGGGAGAGGTAATTTTTTCCTAGTTCTGAGCCCTCGACAATTTCTTGAGAGAATTAACCTGGGGGTGGTGGTTGAAGGTCAACACCTTCGTCCACCTGGGTTTCTCCTTGACCTACATGAATCTCAGTAGAGGTTGGTGTTGAGCTAGATTTTTGTAATCTTGCTCTTTGTTTAAGGGTGAGTTTGTGGTTTGTGGGTTTCTATTTGATGTGGTTGATAGGTTTCGATGGTTGTTGGTTTACATGAGGGTTTTGAGCTGTAAAATGGGTTTGGTAATTTGGTTAAGAGATGGTCTGGATTTTTTGTTCATTTGGTTTGGGTTTTTTTGGTGCACACGACAGGATAGAGGTTTGTTTTCTTTTAAGAGTTATGTTTGGGTTTAAAGATAGGGTGTTTTGGGCTAAGAGAACCAAGTCTATTTCTGGGGTGAGCCTTTGCAAAGGAAGTGAGTTGTTGGGCTGGGATGGTGATTGGGGTCCAGGGATATTTCTATTGTCTTCAGGACTGGTACTGTAACTGGTTAAAGGAGATATTTGGGGGGAAGCTTTACCGGGAGTGCTGCTTAGGTTACTGTGTCACCGGGTATTAGAGTGGGTTTCTTGGACATGTTGGAGATAGGTAGGGCAGTAGATGAGGGGCTGATTTGATTAGATTTAGATAGGGATGACAGAGATGTGTTTACCTCGGGCTTTGTTGTAGATGAATGAGGCAGCATTGATATCTGTGAAGTTGTCAGAATTGGCGCTGAGGAAGTATTCCGGTGTACCGGATTGAAGTACGGTGCTTGAATAGGATGGAGATTTCCTCCCTCATACAAAGATCTGATCCAAGGACCATACGGTCGTGGGCTACCTGCAATGATCCACTTTGCGGACATATTCGGCAGTCGATGGCACCATATTTGGACATGTCCCAGGTGTCCACATCCGAAGCAAAGATCCGGTAATCGCTCATATTTAAATTGGATCCAAGCATCTTCCATTCCTAATCTTTTCATAGCAAATCATTTGGGCAAAGCGTCTTCAATGTTGACTTCAACTCTGATTCTCAAATACCCTTTTTCCCCAATTTTTCCTCCCTTGAATGTCTCAATATTTATCAGAGGGCCAATTCTTTACGAAATGGTAAGTGCGTTGTTCCTAGTCATTTTGTTTGGTGGAAGGCCACAAACCCTTATCCGAAAAGGGGACAGATTAAGGTGTATGTCTTGAAGGGCAACATCTATAGGCCATTCTTGAAGATTCAGATGAGAGCCCATAATGGACCAGGGCCTTTTGTCCAGAATTTGAGCCAAGTCTTGTTTATCATTGAAAACAAACAAAAGCTTATTTCCTTGTTCTCTGATTTTTAGGCCATGCGTTGGATTCCAGGCATGGTGAATGGTATTTTTGACTCCGTGCCGATTGAGAGGTTTGTCGCTAATGAGCTTACCAACCAAAGTCAGAGTGGAATTATTGTTTGGGTAGGAGGGGTCAGATTCAAGTTCGATGGGTACAAAGGAGCAATTCAAGAGTGCTGTTTGATTTATGAGTTCAATGATTTCAGATTGATTGGGTTCAGACATGGTGGGTTGATTTAGAGGAAGGGTACAGTGGGTAGGTAAGGTTGTTGATGGTATTCTTTCTGGCTGGTTGAAAGACACAAGAAGTAGTCAGGAGTTTGTAAGTAGAGAAAGAACGCGAAAGAAAGAAAGAATGCGAGAGACTAAGGAATTGGATGAGAAGGGGATGGAACTGGCTAATGGTTCAGAGAGATTAAAATCACCAACAAGCAAGTACAGAGGGTAGGTGAGGTTTTTGAAGTAATCAAGAGTTTGTGAGATGGGAATGGATATTAAGGTATAAGGGAAAAGTTAAGATGCTGAGAAATGACCTCAGAAAAAGTCTTGATCTCGCCGAAGATGGAACTAGCTATGGGTTCAGAGAGAACGCCACTAGCAGGGGCATGGGTGCTAACGAACTCCACCTTAAAAAAATAAATAAACACTGATAGAGAAGTTATGGGTACTAGACTCTGTCCCTGGAGAAGTGGACCCCAAAAACACTGATAGAGAAGTGGAGAAAGTTTTGTAGACCTTGCAAAGTCTACCTTCATCGGTCCCATCACGAAAGTAAAACCATTTGTTCCTTTTACTACCTTATTTCATTTGTGCGTGATTGTTCTAGTGTGTTGGTGCACAGTTAGATAAGTCTAGCAGGATTAGATGCACTTATCAGCTGTATTCTGCTGTTTTGGATACCTTAGCTAAGGGAAACGGTAGAAAAGAAACTTGGTAAAAGAAGTATAGAACCAGTAAACATGTAAGAGATATAAACATCAAAGAAAGTTAAGTACGATAACAAACAAGGGAGCAAAAATAATTTTTATTTGAAAGAATTTGAACCTTTTAAATTCAGGCAAGGCAAAGCTACATTGATCAAGAATTTCAATTTTTGGGAAGTATCATGATCACCAAATAAGAAGGGTTTTTTTGTCATGAGTGAGAATCTTTAGGGGCTTGGAGGTAAATCAAAGAGAGATTGAATTTTTTTTGTTAGAAATATAACTAATGAAAAGCATTTGGGATGCGAAGGTGTAGCAGAAAACAGAAAGGTTAATGTTACCAATTTATCTGTTTTTATTATCTCCATAAGTAATTTTTCTTGCTTGGTTACCATTTTCAGATAGTGTTTCCAAAAACACAATATTTAAACACCATGCACCAATTCCTTGCAAACACATTCTTGCAATTCACCCCATTTATTTTGACGTATCTAGAAATTTGTTAAAAAATGATATTCAAACAACACAAGTGTTTTCATATTTTTCGTATAGTAGTTAATTTCATATCATTGGTTATACATTTGTGAAATTGCCATCCAAACATGTTGATACATGTTTTCACCTTTTCTGAAAAGGCATCTTTCTCCTATTTCCAAAATGTGCAAATGATGACGAAAAATTGGTAACCTAATTTTATCATAGAACTGGGGTTTTGGTAGTGAAGAACGAGTTCAAGAAGATTCAACCTGGGACAACACTAGAATTGATAGAATTGTGTTGTGGAACGGTTTAGCATTTGGTGAAGTGTCCTGGTCTGCAAAATCGTTTGGTCAATTTTACCATTACGCTCAATTGACTAGTAGCATTAATTCATTCTTTGAGAAGTCTTATCAGTGCCACTCATCGGCCAATGAAAGCAATGAATAACTGAGAAAGTCATACTGTTCTACGAGTATTACATCTCTTAGCTACTGTAAATGGTCGGAAACATTAATTCTTTCACTGCGGCAACGAAGCTGCTGGACCATGTACTTGGTGAGCAGTGGTTACTAAAATAAAAACCGGTACTAGTTTCTTCCACTCTTCAAGCATTATTTCTGTAGCTCAACTTTGGTACTCTCTAATTTTACTGTTCCCTTTCTCAATGTTTGCTCACAATTTCGTTTTGGGATGCCCAGCTGTGTGCGATGTTGGCACTTTCAAACCTGTTATTGATAGTTTCCAACGTTTTTGGACATTTCTTGTGTGGATAAACTTGGAGCTTTCATTGTTAATTCAAGGTGGGGATGTACTTAAAACTGTGGTGAAAATGAGGATCTAGTTGCCATAGGATGCGCTGGTGTTTTGTTTGCAACTTCATCAAATACCTATTTCAGAATCAGCCCATTATCTGTGATGTGATCCACATGCTATTGGTCTGGTCACCGTTCCAATTCCTAAAATTCTTTACTGTAATGATGGATTTCGAAGAAATACTGAAACTATTTTAACTCCTAATGGAAAAAATGGCAAAGGATTAGTTGTGAGTATTGTGAATTGTAACCAACTAACAAGTTTTGGTAGAAGTTTTTCCATATGGCTGGGATGGACGCTTGTCATTTCACCACTTCATAATGTGATCTGTCTATCAGCTGCTCTTGGTTTTCGCGTTGCTGGTTTTTTCCTGTAACCTGTTTATATTTTATAGATCTTTCCAAGTAGTGCTATTAGTGTCTTGGCTGTCCGAACCACGGTGGATCCAAATTTATCATCATGCATTCATCAGTGAAACTCCACGACTGCCATGCATGCGCAACTCCATTATTGTGTTGCCTTCGCTCAGTAGCGAAGTATCAATCGAGAAGTTTGATAACGAAGAATTCATGGCTATAAGGTCTCAGAACCTACCTCCAAATATGAAGTCTCAGAATCTACCTCCAAAAAGACACTAAAAGAAGATGGTGTCTTGTAAGCAGCGATACAGATACCCATGTCTTTTTTAGGTTTGACAATGGAGGTTCCCTCCATATCAGTTTGTGCTTACTAAAGATTAGACGGGTTAGAAATTTTTTTCTCTTATACCCTCATTGGTATGACTGTTACTCCTATGTCAAATTATACAATACTTGCAGGTGGCTGGTGGATCACATGATTGAGCGTGGGTTTTCGAAGTCATTGTCGGAATGGATAGCCAGCAATCTCAAGAAATCAGGAGAACACTTGACATGGGCTTATAATCTTGATGGTGCGCTCCAGATGTTCAATTCTTATAGGTTAGCTTTTGCTTATGCCTTGCCTACAGTACTCTATTTAAGTGCAAGATGCCTTTGTCCATGGTTTGTTCCAGTGTGTTAAAAAACTTAACAACTCGTATACTTTCTTGATCTTGTTTAGAGAGACAGATTATTCGCCTCTGCTTGAACATACACCCAAGGGGATGGAGATAGCAATTGTGCGTGCTGAGAACAGTGACCGGTGGGACCTTGATGTGATTCGGCGGCTTGAAAGGCTTGGTGAATCTGAGGGAAAGGCTTCGGTTCATGTTTCCCATCTCTGGTCATTGGGTTCACGTGGACAATCCCAAGGGACTCTTAGAGATTGTGACACCAAAAATGGTCTCCGTGGGTTAGCCAAATTTAAAGCAAGTGGTTTGTTTTGCACTCTGAATCAACTACTGCTGAATGTGTATGTTCACGTATTTAGTAGTGGTTTTCGGTTATGATTTTTTCATCTTTCAAAGATATTACTTCCTCCATCCTACAAAAATTGGTCATATTTATTTGTTGGGCCATCCTACAAACATTGTTCACTTTTTAAATTAAGAGAGATTCCGTAAGTGTTTTTATATATTTATTTTTTTTACACTTTTTTATTCTATGTCTCTTTTCATATTTAACTATCTATCAACTCTCTTTCTCTCTCTTGAACCTCTTTCTTATACTTTTTTTATTCATTTATCTCTTCATATTTAACATTCCACCAAATCATTTTCTCTCTTCCGGTTCATTTTCTTCCCCTCCTCTCATTAAATGTAGAATGAGAAATACCAATACATTACTAAAATCTTTAATCTGCGTGTAAAGAAAAGTTATTCAAATTATATGGGACGGTGGGAGTATAAGATTCTTGCATATGTGATTTGCGGGTTCTTAGAAAAATTCAATGTAGTGAGAATATTTCAAACTAATCAGGGATGGGAAAAGATTGCTAATCAGGGATGGGAAAAGATTGCTATTCAAGCCTAGCCACTGGGTAGAAAGATTCTACTCATGAGTTTGGGCTTCAAAGGAATTCACTTTGCGAGAGGTCGGGTGGCTCGTACAGTTAAACAAAGGCTTTATCCAGATTAAGCTCAATTCTGAGTTCCTGAAGGCTCTGGTTCAGCATTGATATGAAGAATCATAACCGAGCTTATTATCAGCAAGTACTTCTTGAGGCTTGACTCAATTAACACATGAACTTATTCGTAGTGGTCGAGCCTTAGTTGCACAAAGTGTGGGTCGAAACGAGTGCGAGGTTCTAGAGCAGAATGCGCTGCTAGTTTAGTGGAGTGGGATTGGTGCAAGGATTGAGAGATTTTTATTAATAAAATCTAATTATATATATATATGAAAGCTCAAATTGAAAGAATGTTCTCACGTCACCGCTTATGTGAACACTCTCTCCTGTCATGTGTGAGTAAAAACTATTTTCTTAAATAACCAAAATTCATCAATATTGTACTTAGTAGTTTACTTTTTTATTTGAAATTTAAAAATATTTAGCACCTCATTCCCATAATTATTGTTTCTCGTAAGGTCACAATTCCGTTTTCGCCTCTTTTCGGGGGATCATTACTAAATTATTTCCATAATAACACGTTTTATCTTAATTTCCTCTTTTAATCCGTCACTATGTACTGGCATAAATTGGAAACTTTTCTTCTTTAATCCCATTTCAAATCCAAAAGATTTTGGTAATACCCCACCCCCATTGGATAAATAACAATTATTTCCCTCGACCTCTCATAAGAGTATATTTCCCCTAAAATCTCTCATTCCCTTATCCGAGATTCACATGCCTCTAATGTAATATGTCTCCCAAAACTCTTTAAAAAGATTTAGAATTCCTTTTCAATTTTTCCCTACCTTATCACTATCCACATTCTTAATATTTCACGGAAAAAAACACCATCTATTGATTTTCTAAACGAAATTATCTCCTATTTTGACTTTAATATTTTTTATCACCTTGATTTTTAAAAGGCTCCTCCTAAAATCTCTCCCCTTTTTAATTTTGAACTAAAACTCTCTTTTCTGTCATCAATCTACTTTATTCAGTTTCTCCTATTTTTAAGGCAATTGTACATTGTTTTACGTAAATTTGGGAATTATCTTTCTCAAAACTTATCTTTACCAAAAAAATAACTCATTTTTTAAAAAATTTGGAAAAAAATATCAAATCACCTCTCTATTTATTCTTTTGGATAAATAATTTGCTACCATGTTGTCTTTTGGAGCACTTCTCCCCTATCATCTCTAAAGATTGTTACAGCCTACTCTTTTGTTCTTAGTTGTTTTAGGTATGTATCATTGGTGAAGATAATGGCTAATTGATAATATGTTTACTTTATTTCATATACTTTTCTTAATATTAATCATTTTTGTTCTTTGTAATCCTTAATTTTTTTTCTTCCTTCGTTTGTGTATTCGCGTAAACCATTTTGATATTGTCAATTATCAACCCTATATCTCACCGTTGTCAATCATTCTTTGATGCTTTTTAATTAGAGATCGTATCATTTTCTTTGCATATCTCACAGTGTCTTCTGCAGGTATTTTAAGTTTTTGTCTCAAGTCCATGATGTTTCATTTTCAGTTCTCAATGCAGGTTCGAACTTTTGTTTCCTCAATTAGTATGTATATCACTATTGCATTTCTATAGGGGTCACCAAAATTATTTTGGCCGAGCATTTTGTTAAACCGATGATACATTTTTCAAAATATTTTCATATAGTTGAGCAACTAGGTTTTGAGGTAAGGATTAGTAAGTTCCTTTATTCTTTCAAAGATAGAATTGGTAGCAAAAATTTTGACTTCGAATATCAATATTTCGATCTTAGCATACATACCATTGAATATAACTTCTAAAGCTGTACATGCCACTGAATACTACATTTTCAACAGCTGCTCATGTCAAGCTATGCAGTTTAATCTAAGCACATAAAAAACGGGTCAATCTTTCATGGGTCAGATTAATAGTTTTCATAGCACTTGCAGTTGTATTCACATGGAATTTGGTGATCACCTAAGTTCTTTCATGTTCTTTCCATTATTGTGGGTAGTGTTTCGAAATTCAAACTTTGATGGAAAAAAGACAAACTCCATCACTGGAATTAGTATATTACAGAAGATCCAAATTCTTATAAGTTTGCCTTTCATCTTTTGATTTTAGTTCTAAATTTAAGAATCCAATATCTCATAATTAGCTTACAAAGGCTACTTGATACATAGACTACCATTATATATTCATGAATTTTGGTTTCTTTATATATTCATGAATTTTGGTTTCTTACACGATTGGGCACTTAAAAGTAAAAAGAAGCATTTTCATTTCCTAAGTCACATTTGCTATTATTTTAAATTTCTAAAGTATATTCTCCACTTCTTTGATACTTTCTCCTAGGCCGTGATTAGTCATCGTCAACCGCACACTTATTGAAAGCTTTATGCTACTTTTTTTTATTTTTTATTAAACTGAAAGCTTTATGCTACTTATGTAGTGTTTGACCTGCACCGCCAGTTTTGAAGTTATACTTTTTTAACGTAATATGGCTTTTTGGTCAATCTTTGTTTAGTTTAACAGTATATTATAAAAAATTGTTACTTTTTGTGTGTGGTTGTGATTTACAACAACAAATTAGATTGTGGAAATTTTAAACATTTAATAGACACGTGAATGTGCATTATATTAATTCTTTTCATTAATGATTTTGTTTCCAACATCAATTTATTTCTAATCTTATTTATATTTTTAATGTGGCCTAACTTATTAGTTCATAGAGTGCTCTCGTCTGCAATGTACGGGATCAAATCTAATAGATGATTAAAGTTAAGCTAATAAAATTTACAAAAGGAGATTCGAGACGATTCGGCCTCTGCAGTTAGACAGTACTATAGAGGTGCATTTAGTTGCTAGAGTTTTGTATCAATCTCTCAAAAGAGATATCTATATTATTTTTTAAGGTAGAGCACCATTATGGTGAAACCTTTTTGCGACTTCAAACTCAAATTAAAAAAATTAAGTAAGGTCATTGTTGATTTTTTTTAATATTTAATAAATAATTGCTCCACCCCACTACAATCAAAACTTTCATCCCATTATTCTAACCACTTCACCCAAGTATCCAACCGTCAATACTTTTTATTCCATTTATACTGTTCCTTTCCACCATCGTCTCGGCATCCACCCACCAGCCTACCTCCACCATCAATTGGCTGTTTCACCACTGCGATACTTAAAGCCACTGCCTTGAGCCACCGATCCACTGCCATGATTTATTGCCGCGAGTTCAGCATCGTCATCTCATTACTGCTGCCATTTGTGGGGATTATAAACCAATTAAAGACAATTAAAATACCGAATTACATCATGTACCCAAATATATCCAAATCTAATTGGATGGGGGATGGCAAGGGGGGTAGATGGTGTTGGGTGCTACATACCATGGTGGTTAGCTATGGCGTGGGGTTGTATACATAAATTTCAAAGAAAAGGAGAGGAGAGAGAAAGAAGAGAGGTACATACAAACGTGTTTAAAGACCTAAATATTTATTTAAAGGCAGTGTTGTGATTTCGTCCGTGAGGTGACATAAGCAAAAGGTGCTTAGATACACACGGTGGTCTGACTAAAGTATATATGTATTACACATCTTTAAGATTTTAGTCCCGTATGTAACAAATTAAAAGTTAATGGGATTGACGGTAATTACGCTTTATTGATGCTATTCTGTAGATATATATCTTTCTCTCACTTTCGCCCTTCTCTTCCATCAACTCACTTTTCTCTGTCCTCCCCCACCCCCCCCCCCCCCACCCGGGGCTATTTTCTTTGTCCTCTCTCTTCCTTATAGTCTTACCTCTTCTGTCCTCGCCCAGATGTTCAATCTCTAAGTTATGGGCTTAAGACGTCGTATAACAAGATTTATAAGATATAAACTTTTGAGTCACCAAAGAACATATTTTCATTTCCAAGTGAATTCACAGATTCAAAAAGCTAGGTTGTTTCGTGATCGTTGGTTGCTGATTGATTGAATAAAAATGGTGATGGCTAGAAGTGCTCGTCTGAGGTAACAAGTGTGAGTAGAGAGATGTTCTGCAACTCCCAGCGATTAGGCTTACACCTATGCAGGCACCGCTAGGCGACATGTCGAACAACTCAACTAAGCAAGGTGGGCGACGACTACGCAAGGTGAGCGTCTACTAGGCGTGACTCGTGAGTCGAGGTGGATTACACCTCAAAGAGGCAGGCTTGGCCAACATTCTTCATCGATATTTTATACTTTTTGGAGTTCTGTGTGATTTTTCAGTCAAATGGGTAAGTTTTAAGAGCTAGATTTGAGATTCATGCATATCTCAACCCGAAAAATCGAACCATAACCCTTCGGTTGAATGAAGAAAGAGACCTGTAAAGGCAACCAAAAATGACCTTGGGATACTAGACCTTGGGATGCGACTGTGTTGTCTTCGTGCGTGTGTGGCGGGAGGGGCTGTGTTTATGTGTATGTCACGTCTGTGCGTGGTGGTTGGGTGGGTGGCGGTAAGGGGTGGGGTTATTCAGTGGTTGAGGCGTAAGTGTGTAACCATGTTGTTTGCGTCTGTTGGTGGGTCTTGATTGGGCCTAACCTGCAAGTGAGTCTGAAGAAAAACTCAATGGCTAGATTTCCAGTAAGCTTAGGATTGGAAGATTAACATAATTTGGTTATTTTCAAAAGGCTAAATTGGAAGTTACCTCTCAAGGTTTACATCATTATCACTTAAAACCTTGTGGTTTCAACATATAACACCGTAAACTTTCAATTGGTTCCAGGTGGACGACCATCCACATGGAAGGGGCAAAAATGTCTTTTTTCAAGAGGCACAAACATACACACCCAATACCTTAGTCGTCGACAACCCCTCCACACTACAAGAATTAATGGATTTAGCAACCACAGTTAGCGACCGCTTTTTACGGCGGTCGCTAAATTGGTATTTAGCGACTGACATAAATAGCGGTCGCTAAGTATAGGAAAAAAATGGCGGGGTCAAACAAAAAAAATGGCAGCACATTTAGCGACCACTATTAGTGACCGCTGGGTTAGTCGCTAAATTAGCGACCACCACTTCAGTCGCTAATTGCGGTCGCTTAATTTGGTGACTCGATTTAGCGGTCGCTAATTTAGCTACCGTATTTAGCGACCGAAATGGCGGTCGCTAAATGGGATATATAAAGTGCCCTAATTTCTCTCTCTCTCTCTCTCTCTCTCTCTCTCTCTCTCTCTCTCTCTCTCTGCCCTAATTGATCGACTGACGCCGCCGACGCTACCGCTGCCACCACGATTCCCGGCCACAGCCAAGCCAACGGGTTCGCCGCCTGTCTCTCCCGATCACCGTGACTGCCGGCGAAGACCACTTCCTTGCCGCAAGCCTAATCTCCCCGCTGCGACCACGATTCCCGGCCACCGCCAAGCCAAGCTGTGCGCCGCTTGTCTCTCCCAACCACCGTGACTGCCGGCGAAGACCACTTCCTCGCCGGCAAGCCTAATATCCCCGCTACGACCACAATTCCCGGCCACCGCCAAGCCAAGTTGTGCGCCGCCTGTGCGCAAACTGTGCGCCGCCTGTCTCTCCCAACCACCGTGACTGCCGCCAAAGACCACTTCCTCACCGGCAAGCCTAATCTCCTAGAACCCTTCCCCGCCGGCAAGCCACCTCGCTGCGAACCTACCCGCAAGCCCAGCTGTTTTCTCTCATCTTACCTGATTCAGTTTAGGACCCCGAAGGTAACTTCTAATCCGTTAGATTCAATTTTTATTGCATCGATGTTAGGTTATGCTTTGTTGATCTGAATCTGTTTGATCTTTAATTTGTGATACTTAGATTTACTGTCAATTTTATAGAAGTTAGGGTTCCAGATCAAAAAGGCCTTTGATCTTAATTTGTCAATTTCTGAAGTTGATTCAATTTGGTTCTTGATTTTTCTGTACGCTCCTGCAAGTGTTCGATGCAACAATTCTTGAAGATATTATGAGCATTTTCATTACATCTGCAGTTCTTAAACTTATACAAGGTTTGGTGCTATTGTTTACTTGGTAATTTGACATAATGGATTAGCTGTTACTAGTGCATGTTGGATTAGCTGTCTTACGATTTTAAAAAGCATACTTGTTCGTTTGAGAGTTTTTAAAAGCACACTTGTTCATTTGAGAATTGAGATTGTTGAAAGAGGATGGGACCCAATTGGATTGAAATATCGGATACGTGCATTTTGATCACCTTTTTTTTTCCCATTTGAGCATTGATTATTTGAATTTTAATTTTAGGTTGTTAATTATGCATTGAACATTTGAGAATTGAGATCGGTGATGGAGGATGGGACCCAATTAGATTGAGGCGATCAGATATGTGATTTTGTTGAATGGTGGGTTAATTAGGTTCATCTTCCATAGGATGATTGGGTTAATAAGAATCATCTTCCATGGGGTGAAATTCTGGTTCCGCCACCGATTAGCCCTAATCAACACTGATTAGCCCTAATCAACACTGATTAGCACTGGTCAACACTGATTAGCCTAATCGACCCTCATTATCACTAATTAACCTTGATTAACACTGAGTAACACTCCGGACACGTGTTCGACACCTCTCTGCGGTGTCCCGGTCGGTGTCGGTACCAGACACAATGTCCGTATTCGTGCTACCTACATTAGCACTAATCAACACTGATTAGGCTAAGTAGCATTGATTAGCCTTAATTATCCCTAATTAGCACTAGTCAACATTGATTACCCGTAATTACCCTAGTTAGCACTACTTAACACTGATTACCCCTAATTAGCACTAGTCAACACTAATTCGGCTAATCAGCCCTAATAATCTCTAATTGACCATGATTACAAATGATTAGCAATAATCAGCCCTAATTGGCCCTAATTAACACTGACGAACACTAAATAGCCCTAATTAGCAGTAATCAGCTCTAATTAACAGTAATAGCCCTAACTAGGACTAATTTGCACTGATTAGCCCTAAATAACAGTAATGGACACTAAATAACCCTAATTAGCACTAATCAGCCCTACTTAACACTAATCAACATTGTCAGTTCGCGGTACCCAGATTAGCACTAATCAACACTACTCAGCTCTAATATGCCCTAATTAACCCTAATTATCCCTACTTAACCCTGATTAACACTCACTTGTAAGTGACTACTCAATATATTTTTTGCAAATTGAAGGTTAATTTTGAACTCGACTTGTATAGGTTTAACAGGCAGTGAGAGATATATATCATGTCAGTGGATAAACGTTGGATGCAAAGGAGGATTGCTCCAAGTGGGATTGGGGTATCAGAAGAGTTTAGACAGGGAGTGAACGGGTTTATTCTATTTGCTTTGAATCAATGAGAGTTTATGGATGACAGTACGATTAAATGTCCGTGCAATGGTTGTCAGCTATTAAGTTGGAAAACCCCCGACAATGTAACTTTTGATTTGTTCCGTAGAGGTTTTATGAGTAACTATATGAATTGGACTCAGCACGGGGTACCAATTCTGAGGGTGCCCACTGAGGTCACCGCTGAGTTCAGGCAGTACAGTCCTAGAGATCTAGGATTTTCCCAGTATCAACATATGGTAATGGAAGCTGGGCCTAGTGGCATTAATTGGGATAACTATTTTAATGATGGTAACCCTAATGTGGAAGAAGAGCCAAACTCGAGCGCACAAAAATTTTATAAAATGTTACAGGACTCTGAGGAGCCAATATGGAATGGAAGTACAAAGCACACCAAGTTATCTGCAGTGACAAGGATGCCACACTTAAAGTCTGAGCATGGTTTAAGTGATAGGGGTTTTGACGCTTTTTTGAAACTTAATAAAGAAATGTTGCCAGAGGATGAGACTACATTGAATTAGTTATTAAAATTCTTGTCTATTAGTGATAATTAGTGATAGTGATTGACTTTGTAGAGTAAAAAAATTCTTGTCAATGTACTTCTAGACATGCCTGTTTATTATTTACATTGAATTAGTTATTAATTAATGGTGGTTGACTATTTAATTTGGGTTATCTTTTGTAGTCGGCAGTGCCACATTGTTAGCATACTAAGTTTTCCACTTAAGTTGTTTATTATTCGGGCAATTGAGCATTGTTATTAATTTTGTTTTGCACTTAAATTGTTTATTATTCGGGCGAACTACATTGTAGATATGCCGAGATCCAGTGCACCTCGAGGTCGTGGAGGTGGCCGTCGCGGAGCTGCTTCGGCACAGTCAGCCTCCCTCCCTAGGATTGGTGATGCGGCTACTACTGAGCAGCCGTCATCGTCATCAGTTGCTTCAAACCATGGTGAGACGATATTAGTTTTGTGTCGGATTGAAAGAAATTACTTGCAATATATATAAATTTAAATATAATGATTTCTTTTTTCATCATTTTGCAGTGTCTAGTTCATCTGTACCGCGAGGTATCACCCGCGGAATACCTCTTCCAGCCACCCTGGAGCAGAGGATTACTGCTCATGTCCGAAACAATTAGTATGGTTTTAATTTTCAAAGCTCAATTCTATTGTAATATGCACTTATATTGGGATTGATGTATCTCTCTGTGATTTCTTGTAATTAGTTTTGTTGAGGATTGTGTTAGGACCAAGATTGGTCAAACAAAGAGCTTGTCTGGGGGAAGTTTTTGGTAAGGAGCGCAATATTTTTTATGTGCTTTACTTTCGCAGTTTTAGAAGTACATTATCGCTAAATTTTTATTGCTAACCGTGTTTTTCGATTGTGTTGAATTATGTTCAGGACTATTTCAAATTTGAGTCGGATGGAGAGTGAGAACTCGGGAGGCAGGAGTGGGAGTGGAATTGTGCTGAGAACTACAGGAAATGGATGCTGAATGTGAGAAGGTGGGCACTAGCTCGGGCGGGTACGACAGATATATCTATGACGAGGGACCACAACCCCGAGTTCTTCTCCAGAACCATGTGGGGCAGCTGGTGTCGTATTGGAGTACTACATACTGGGCGAGGCTGAGTGAGTGAGGCACGGAGATGACTCAGAGCGAGAAGAAGATGAAGCACAGTGCTGGTTCCCGTCCATTTACCGTGCACGAGCTGAGGTTGACAGAGGAGGACCCTGACAGGAGGCCCCATACGTGGCTCCGCCATTTTGAGGGTACACACCAGAATAGTGATGGGAAGTGGGTGTCTGAGAGCGTCGAGTAGTTTGCGGTGAGCACGCAACTCATGTATTACTTTTGTATTCCTATTGTATTAGTTCTGCGATTGCGGTGAGCACGTAACTCGATGATGGTTATGTAATTATAAAGGGGCCCAAACTACATGTAATACAAATTTTCTCAAGTACTTATGTATTTTTTGCTCTATATGTGATCTTGTTTTGATATATGATGTTGAATCATTTGTATGGCTTCGTGCAGGGCGATACCAATGATCCTAGTCCTGGTGACCCCTAGGGCGATGAAGATGTTGTTGGATCGAATGTGCATTCTTCATCGAGGAATGAAAAAGATGATGACTGGGGTGGTTGTTCTGGCGACGAATGATTTAGATAGGCGTTTGGTTAGATTTATGCAATGAATGTTATTTTATCGCTTTGAATTGGTCATCGGTACTTCACTTTTTGAATTATATTATTTTAATGCATATGTTAACATTTATCTATACTTTGATAAATGCGACAAGCTGTTTCAATGAATGTGGGATAGGGGGTTGAAACGGTTTTGAATGAATGCGTTGAAAACAGGGGGTTGAAACGGTTTTGAATGAATGCGTTGAAAGCTTTCAACGCATTCATTCAAAATCGTTTCAACCGAGGTTAAATCGGTTTTTGGATCGATTGGATTGGATGTGAATTGCTTATGAATTGATATTAGTTCTGCGACAGGTTTTGGACAAATTATTTGACCTGCAATTTTGTTTTTGCAAAGCCAGGCTTTGCGACCACGATGTGCGGTCGCTAAATAAAAATAAGCGGTCGGTCGCTAATTTGAATATTTAAAAAATAAAAGAATATTTTAAAATATTTAGCGACTGTAATTTTCGGTCGCTAATGCGCTCGCTGAAGATATAATATAATTTAATAAAAATAGAAAAATAGAAAAATTTTAAATAAAAAATATTTAGCAACCGCCATACGCGGTCGCTAAATGTAGTCACGCGGTCGCTAAATTAGCGACCGAATTTTATAAGCGGTTGCTAAAATTTAGCGACCTGGCCTATAGCGACCGTTTTAGCGACCGCTATAACGCGATCGCTAAAACCCTTTAGCGACCGCTCTAACACGGTCGCTAAAACCCTTTAGAGACTGCATTGACACCTTTAGCGACCGCGTCGCAGTCGCTAAAGGCACTGTTTCTTGTAGTGCCACGCACCACTGCCCCCCTCAAAATACCCTGCACACCCAGTCTGCCCCCCACTACCTCTGTCTCCTTGCTCGTATATTGCGTACCAATCCAGTTATTTGTTTATTTATCATTTACTTATTCATTCACATGATCTATTTGTTTCACCTACTACTCAAAATTTTTAGTAAGCGGTCAAAATTGTAATATAATTATAGACACCCTATTTTTGTAGTTTTATTTTATCATCTTGTTAATTTATGTTGGGATTTATTAATAAATAACTTTATTATCTAATGTTGAGTATGAACCTGGTAATAAGTGATAGGCCTAATTTACTTAATTTAGCCTTTTCAGTCCAGTCCAATAGTCTGTCTGTCTGTCCAATTCAGTCAGATTAGCCCGAATTAATTTGGCTTGGTCCACTAGATAACCTCCTAGTTAGTTAGCCCAAGGTAGGTTAGAGTCAAGATGATAAGTTTGACTTAGAGACTTGAGGATTAATTTGAGAAACAAAGTGATTGGTGTGAATGTAAGAAGTGTTTCCCAAATCTGGCATTATTTCTGACAGTTGATTAAGATACTTGCCTATTTTGGAACATGATAATGTTCCAAAAAATATTTAAAAATTCAAGAGTAAACCAGCCGTTTTTCGCATAATCCGGCCGTATTTTGATTTTTTCAGTCATGATTTTTTATCAAACATTCAGACTTTTCTTGATATCACAAATTAAAATATGTCATTATTATTATTTCAGTGAGCCCCTGATCTTTACAAAAAGAGACCTTAGACATCAGGGAGAGATCTTCATTTCCCCTTAGGGTTTGTGCACCATTTTTTCCTAGAAGTAATTGACTTCCCCTTAAGAAAAAGTCAAGAAATTATACTTTTCCTCCCACATCTCATGGACTTTCTTTCCATTGTGGATTTGCCATGCGATCCTGAGTTTTCAAGGCAAGCAATGTCTCGATGTAATATCCCGAACTTTGGGAGCCGATTAAAATAACCATTCAGGCTCCGAAAAATAAACGGTCGCTAATTTTGAGCAATACTCGGGCATTAGAAGCTTGTGGAATCTTAAAAGAATTTTGGGGCAAAAATATAATTTTTGAAAATTTGGGGGCATTTTTGTAATTTTGGAAACTTTTGTGGTATTTGTGCAATTTTATAAAAGTAAATTAGAAACTATTTTTTTTATCTAGCCACCTCCTACTAGCTTAATGACTAAGCTAGAAAAAAAAGTGAAGATAATTGAGAAGGGAAGGATAAGTCTAAAGAAGAAAAAAAAACAAAAACAAAAGAGGAAACTTTCCATTTCGGGAAAGCATGAACAGTAACCCAAACAAAGAAGAGAAAAGAGAAGGAAAAGAAAAGAAAAGAGAGAAGAGGCAGAGAGAAATCGGAGGAAAAAGAAGATGAATTATGCAAAACTTTTGAAGGTATTCATTTCCTTCGCGGTGTTAAATTGGTTTGTGATCTAGTGTGTGAAATTGTGAGGGCCATGTGTGTGTTCTTGAACATATGGGTTACGGATTTGCGAATTTTGTGTGAATTACGAGTTTAAGTGTGTGTTGGAGTATACTTAAGCTAGTATAACAAATTTATAATGATTTGGATGGTGTTAAAAGTGAATCAATTGGTGTTTCGTGAGGTGTTTGTGGGATGAACGTGTCTTGGCTGAAGGTTGAAGATGAATTGTGTGTGTTTGAAGGTGAAATAGTAAGTGCCTTAATTTGAACAGTAACTGTTTTGATATTAAATATATAAAATTAATTTAAGCAGATTTCTCCACAAATTTTCAAAAATCTCTAGAGCCAAAATTAGACAAAATTCAAAACTGTAACCCCTAATAATTTTACGAGATCTAAGCTCTGAAAAAGTTTGGGAATTTTTGGAGTCCGCAAAGAGTGCTAAATTGGGGTACTGATTAAAGAACTTTATCGATTTATTTAGCATATCAAACCAAGTTATTTTAACCTGAAAATTTTATGAAAGCCATATTTTACAGATATGATTCATTATATAAAATTTCGGGCCATTCGAGGCTAATATGTATTTTCGCTAAACTGGTCTTTTAGCGCTCGATCTGGACACTGGTTCGGAATTTTCAGGAAAAAATTTTTAAAATACGTTTTAGGCCAGAAATAATATCAGGATATTTAAAATAACATTTTAAGATATTTTTGATATTTTTCTGATGCCGGAAACCCCCAGGGGTGTTTTTAATAATTTACCACCCCGAATGGGTATTTTGGTAATTTTACCTATAAGAGGTATTTTGAAGTAAATTTACATACAGTAAGGTTATTTTAGTGACGTTGCTTATGAAAAATTCATTTTGAGAATGTAAGTGTAACAGGGGTATTTTGATAATTTGCCACCCCAAAGGGGTATTTTGGTAATTTGACCTAAGAAAGGTATTTTTGCATAAATATACATATGGGAAGCTTATTTAAGTGATTCTACTTACGAGAGGACCGTTTGGGTGATTTAAGTCCGAGAGGGACATTTTGGTAATTTTACACCCCTAGGGGCGTTTCGATAATTTTACATACCCGGTAAGGGGAGGTTCATTTTGGGAGCATGCATGAGTTTGTATTACATTATAATTTTGTTCTGCAGGCTGTATTCTAATGGTTTGATTATTCCGTTTAGGTTAAAGCTAAAGACTTCCAGTTAGGATAATTTAGTTGCGGATCCAGGTAAGGGATTCTATCTGAACCTTGGGTAATGACTTTTGTCCGAACCCTTATTTGATTACTTGTACTCGTAAGTACTCCTTTGATATAATTATGGCTAATGCCAAACTCTAAGTTATGTATTGATATCAGCATGTTCTTGTCCAGAAAACCCTAATGTTGAACCTGAATCGGTCATTTAGAAATCTTGTGATGCTCGCATGTTATTGCGGGCTGGGCAAATTTGATAATTGTCTGTATCCATTCTTTCGAATTGTTATGATTATATTCAATAATTATTCGCAGTCGTTTTTGTTGTTTAACAGTGATTATTTTTCGTATATATTCTTTCGAATTAATATGATTATATTTGATAATTATTCGCGGTCATTTTTGTTGTTTATCTGTGATTTTTCTTCTGAAGTTCTGATTTCTTCTGAAAATTCGATTTCTTCTGAAAATCCTGAATGCTGACTTATGTCAATATGATTATTGTTATGAGAACCCGAATTGATTTCAGGGATATGAGCTTATGTTAACGCTCATTGATATTGTTAATTTCTGTGTTGACCTGGATACCTGTTTAGTGGGGAGGCGGTATAAGGTGGTTGAATCCTGCATGCAACGCAGGCTAGTACCCAAGTGGACTAGTAATTATTTAGTACATCATGCATGTGTACACTATATGAGCTTGCAATAATGGCATTGCAATCGCCCAGGATCAACATTGATTTTTGATTTTTTTAGCTAGAATGATTTGTACTTGGGTTGAAAGCCCTTGACAAACATTCATTGTACTTAGCTAGAAGGATTTGTACTTGGGTTGAAATTCCTTGACAAGCCGTTATCGTATTATCTTATTTGATTTCTGCTTGGGTTAAAATCCTTCGGGAAATCTTGCTGTATTTTCGAAATGAATTTCTGCTCCGATTGAAATCCCTTGAGCAAGGGAAATTTTTGTGGTACTTGAAAATGCTGACTTAAAAAGGATCTTCTATTGATCATTTTTGGATTTTGTTATGATTGTTAATATTTATTTTGGGCATCTATTTCTGATGAATTTTGATCATTTTGGGTAATCATTGAGCTTTGATCGTTCGAAGTATTTTTTGAAAATCATCGTAGGTGTGATTTTTTCGGAGTCATGTTATAATCTCTTTGTAGTCCTTGTACGACCTTACTGGGCTCTCAAAAGCTCACCCTTCGTTTGGCTCCCTTCTGCAGGTAATAATAAGCTGTAGCAGGTTCGGGAATGGGTTAGAGTCTGCGTGAGTTTCCGGTGAGCCCACCACTACTAGGTAATGAGACCTCTGCGTGGGTCGGTACTGGAAATTCGTTCTTAGGAAATTTTGAATTACGAAGAACCTAAGCTGTAATGGTTTAAGCTAAGCAGTTTGTGATCTAGTATTTTGAAGAAATTAAGTTGATGTTGAATTAGGTGATTTGGAATATGTGTTAGTGAATAGATTTGAGAGGTTTGATGTGATCCGGTAGGTTAACGACCCGAGAGTTTGGGGCGGGGGAGCTCCGGATTTTTGGGGGCGTTACACTCGAGGTAAAACTTTATTTGTTTTCTAGCATAAAGTCATAATCATGCGTCTATAGTATCCCATTCTCCGCAATCGCATTTTTATTCATAAATCTAGTCCAAAACCGGTTTTTTTTTAGTCTTTCATTTTTCTATTTTGATTAGGGTCTACAGATTGAAGTGTAGGTTGCCTCCCGTAGGATCAGAGTCGAACTATGGCGATTTTGATTGTGCTTAGTCCGACCGGATACGTAAGAAATTTGACTCCTAATGTCGAGTTTAAGAAAAAAAATCTAAAAATAAACTTTGGGTTGGTTTTATTATATTTTACATGTTAGATGTTTTTAAGGCTAGAATAAAAATAAAAATGAAATAAAGACCGAAAGGGTATGGCGGGTGCCTAATACTTTCCTACTACGTAACTTAGTCCTTGAACACATGTCTCGGTTTTCTATAGACTCGTCGTCGTTTTAGACACTATAAAGTCATTTAAGGACTTTTCTTATTTATCTTTTTTCTTAATTAAATAAGATAGCGACTCCTAAAATTTTTTTTGGTGCGCGAATTTTTTGCGGTTCAATCTAGTGGTGACTTTGTTGGGGACTAAAAATAAGAGGACTAGGTTTGAAAAATACTGATTTGTTGGCCTTGTTATATTTTTGTGTTGTATAACGTGATACATTTGTGGTATTTGTTCTCTTATTTCCATACCTCACACATGCGCACGTCTTACGATTATCGCCCATTCAAGTGCAATCGTTGAAGCCCTTGGACCTCCCAGTCTCAAGGCGATCTTTTGATTGTATCCTCAACTCCACGATCTCGTACTATAGGGACCTTTTGGTCTTCTTGGTACATTAAAAGACTTGTATACGTTCTGGTGATCACCCATTGTTAACTTCCTAGTTAGAGACGAGAGGTATATGATACAGCCGAGTCGATGGAGTGGCCTTTTCACCGGCATCGAGAGAAAACGTTACACGAACCATTCAGTCTTTTGTTATTTGTTGAAAGAATACCTGCATTGACCTAAGTCATGTTGATAAGGAGACCAACCAATATTCTATAAACTAGTAATTTTGCAAAAAGAGGAGACTCTGACTAACCGATCGAGTAATCGCCTTCCTGACCGGATGGTAATCCAGTAAGTGCATTGCTTGAAAATTCAAAACTGGTTGGCTTATACCACACACTAACCAACCGGCCAATTCACTCACCGAGTGACCGAATGGTTAGTCAGAACCCTGACCATTCTAAAAATTTTCAAATCCAAAACTTCAAACATGCTGACCAACTGGCTGGTTAACCCACTAGTTAACCAGATGGTTAGTCAGTACCCAACTTTTTTTTGACATTCTCCTAAAAAATCATAATTACCCACTGAACAGCCGGACGGTTAATCTCCAAAGATAACTGGCTGGTTAATTAATGTCCAATTTCTGTACGGGTATAAATCGACAAGTTTAGTGTTTTATTCTAAGGTGTGCTTATGAGCGTTCCTCGACCGTGTAGTCCTAATTTCTTCATTGAGTCAAATGTTTTTTCCAGCTTTCTTCCCGCTTTCTAGGGTAATAAAAAAATCAAAAGAAAAAAGAGTTGAAGAAATAAATAGTGTATATGTGCATCTTTCGATTGTGTCTTCCTAGCATCTTGATTGAGTCGTCCTTTCTTTTCCCTTAATTTTTAAAAATAAAGATAAAAAACTCATAGAAGTCCCTTTTAGTGTTTGAGTTAGATAGACGTTGTATCTCTATTAAGTATATTACCCATCCTTAACCAGTCAAGAGCATGTAAAAAACTTTTCAAGAGTAAGAAATAATTGCCGGATTTCATATTTCATATGGACCAATCAATTCACAAACTTATAAAAAAGATGATTTTAAATTTAAGACTCGTGATCTATCTCATTGACGCTTCTCCTTTGCACTCAAGAGGTAGTATTCCCTATATTTTTAAGTTTAAAAATCAAAAATTTAGTTTCTTTGAAATTGAATGTCAGAAAACTTAATGAAGAATTTGGTTTGAAATCTAAACATTCGAGTGAGAATCTAAGAAATTATCAAGGGAAAGCCATGACTTCTTTTCTTGGCCAACCCCTCATCCTCCAGAACAAGTCAAATCCTCAAAGATAATGAGGTGTCATATTAATCTCAAAACTTTCTCCCATTTAAAGCTCTCTTACTCCCTCTCTTAGCTTGGACCATTCATCTTTGAAAAAAAGAAAAGAAAGGAACTGGTAGAAGAAAAAGCCCGGTAGACATAAAACCCTGAAAAACAAAAAAAGAAAGAAGAAAGAAAGAAACCTCCAAAGAATGTAGGTTTGCATGAGTTTTCTTTAGAATGAGTATTCCCGATGATTGGAAGCCATCATTTGGCAAACACATGTCATCCTGATTATCCTATACTAAAATTACCACTTGTTATCCTTTTGTGACTACAATTTAGCCTTTCTTTTTGAAAGCCTATATTTCTAACCTTGGGATGGGTAGTCTCCTTGTATGTGTCGATATGCTAAGTATTGATGTAAAGTCTACTTAACATGGAAATGGTTCCCTTTATAATAACCATAGTCATGAAGATGGATGATGATTGATATCATGGTGACCATTTGTCCGATCTCGAAAGAAAGAAGAATCATTCAAGGAAAAGAAAAAAAAAGAAATCGATGGCAGAAAGAATGATTGTCAAAATTTAGCAAAGGGAATTGTCATATATTGAGTTGGAAGAATAGATATTGAGTAGATCCGGTTTGAACTGCGTCCAACCTGATTCTCCCAATGGGGATAAGTAGGCACCTTAGTCATTATCTAGGCTCGGTCTCCATAGGCAACACACTTGGGGCTTTGGTTTCATATTTGGGTTTTTGATCCTTATTATAATTCATTTCTTAGCCCATATGCTGGCCTATATTTTGTCCCCTGTATAAAGTCCTCCCTGAGGTTATACTTATTTAAGGAAGACAAATTCTCTTTTACATTTTGTGAAGTCGGAGAAAAAATAAAATGAAAGATTTTGAAAAAAAAAACAGAAAAGGAAGATAATGCTCCATGCACCTTTTTAAAATTTTGTGAAGTCGGAGAAAAAATAAAATGAAAGATTTTGAAAAAAAAAAATACAGAAAAGGAAGATAATGGTCCATGCACCTTTTTGAGCTCGCTATACTTTGACATAACATGTTTGCCTTCCTATGGCTTGTTAGGTCACCTTTTGACTCCTGGTTTCTCCAAACCTGATGTTTTCAACTCCCTGTGGCCTGATGACGATCCATTGATTTTTTGACCTATTTAGCCTATCCTTTTATGTGCGACAACTTGCTATTTCTGTCACCCCTTTGGTGACAATATAAGAAGCCTTATGACTTTATCTTGTGCCTTATAAGCTGTCTTTCTCACATTTGACAGTCAGTCACATAGGTCCAGTCGAGTCACTATACGTTGATCTTTTTGCTAATCATGGTCTAAGATCTCAACAGCTTCCCAGCTTATACGATCCCACCACATACACGTCAACCTCAATGCTTATGCACCTACAACTCCACTATCCATCTTTCGGCCCAACCTTTTCGTGGTAGTCTTAAGGATTCGAATTTGTGTGTTGAAATTAAGAACTAACTTTTTTGTGAAGTTAAATGGAATCTAATGATAAGAAATTAAAATTCTTTTAGACCAAAGAAAAAAAGGTAAATTACACACGGTACTCTTGAGGTTTGTCCTTACACACGACTCTAACTAACTTTTTTTTATTACATTCCACTCCATGACCTTTAATTTCTCTAACGGTGTGATGAAAAGACAATATTTCCCTCACAAAATTTGATTGGTCATTAAAGAGGCAGAAGTGGATGAGAGAAACTTGGCCCTTGGGTTTTGTGATTAGTGGTCGTTGGTGGTTATAGGTGTGCCGGGATGGCCATGAGTGGTCGTGGGTGGGCTGGATATATATGTAGATGGGTGGGTAGTGGTGGGTCGTGGCAGGGCAGTGTGGTGGCCATTGGGGGTTCTGTTGGCTCAAAACTGAATGTGTTGTGTGAATTATGGCGGTTAGTGGTTGTGGGTATGCCGGGATAGCCATGGGTGGTCGTGGGTGGGCTGAATTTATGCGTTATGTGATTTGTGGAGGTTGGTGGTTGTGGGGTGCCTGGATGGCCGTGAATGGTCGTGGGTGGGCTGGATTTATATGAGGGTATGCCTGCGGGTGGTTGGTCGAGATAGGGCATTGTAGTCTCCACTACTCATCTCTTTCTCTCACTCACACACACACATAAACACCACATAGATCGGCGACCATCTACAGCCGTACACCACACCACCACAAACATCACATAGATCGACGACCACGCCTTGACCATTGGTTGTTATGGCACTACCCTTACCAACGATTAGTCTATGCCAGCATCCTCGTCACAGGTTGTCTTTGCCAAAGGTCGTTTGGCCTTGTTAGTGTGTCACCCTTTCTGATACGACACTGTGGGGAGGTCAGTGGCTAATTTTTCGCTATGTTCTACAGTGTCGACAATGACTTGGTGGTCTGGTGGTGGGATTTGGTGGCTGCGATGGTGGCCTGTCAGTAGGTGGCAGTGCGAGATAGTGTGGTGGCTGCTGGTGGGGTTGTTGGTGGGTGTTGCCAGCGATGTTGGCAGATGGTGGGTGTTGCCGGTGGTGTTGTTGGATGGTGTTGCCAGGTGGTGGTTCGTGGTGGTGGCATGTCAGTAGGTGGTGGCGTGGGGGCAGTGTGATAGCTGTTGGTGGCGCTATTGGTGAGTCATGATTGGTCTCTAGAAAGTGTTGCCATTCACCAAACGGTGTTGCCGGAATGTAGGCTTGGTTGCAGTGGTGCTAATTCTGGTGGGATTGATGGGGTTGGCAGCAATGTTGTTGGGTTTGGTTAATGATAGGGCTTGCCATGTGAATTGTTCCTGTATTATTTGTTGTACAACATGCATTGTTGGTTGTAAAATTTAAATCCTCAAATGTTATTTGAATATTTAAAAACCCAAAAGGACAAGCTTCGTTTTGACTTAACAAAGGGAGGGTAGTTTGGGTATGAAAAAAGCAAAAATGGTTTGTTAGGGAATCTCCAAACGGAGTTAGCTTTCCAGTTAGATTTGTGTAGCTCCATGAAATGTGGCTACAAACGTCAAGGAGCGGAGTGTAATAAAAAAAGTTAATAGGAGCCGCATGTAGTTTATGGCAAACCTCAGGAGTGCGTGTATAATTTACCTAAGAAACTAGTGATCTTCCTTTCTTTGGGTAGAGATAGACATATCAACTAAGTGGGCACCATTGCTTTAAATTCTAAATGATAAAATGATGCATGAACAAGTAAAACATCGAAGTGAATGGTCAATTCATCAAATTGGGCAATCAAAGTGTTTCAATTCAAACATGCTCTCGTACTGTGAAAGGATATTTTTTTGGTCATAGGTTCTTCTTTTTAGATGTCCTTTGGGGTTTCCCTTATGATTCGCCTTCTACAAGGATTCTATTAGAATCAACCCTACTTGCATTTTGGTCTACGGGGCTCCCTGTGAGTCCCTTAACCACCACAGTTGTGATAATGTTTGTCTGTCTCTAGTCTATTTCATGGTCAGTCTTGTCCATGTGCATTTCATCTAGGGGCTCCTTAGGAATCCCCTCTCACGACAATTGTGATAGAGTCCTTCATTTTCTAGTTCATTGCATAGTCAGTGTCGTCCATATGCATTTTGTCTATGAGCTCTTCGTGATTCCCCTTTCACGAGAATTGGGATATAGTTTGTCATTTTCCAATTCATTGCATAGTCGGTATAGTCTGTATGCAATCCTGTTCAGGGGCTCCATGTGATTCCCTTATATCGACACTCAGAGTCAGTGTCTTTGTCTCATCTAAGTCTAGACTATAGAATTCTTTCTCCTACCCCTAGTCTTCAAGAATAAAATGAAAAATTTTCATACAATAATAAGAAAATAAAATAAGAATAACAGTAAAAAGAAAATGAAATATGATTCTTCTTGTGACTTCTCAATTACGCTCCTATCTTTTATTTTTTTAGGTCCAATTTTGAGTTTGACCCTAATAAGTGATAGTCATGTATAGTCTTTTTCTAAATCCTGTTTCAAAATTACATTTGGCTTGATCCCTTCCGGATGAGGGTATGTAGACAACTTTGGTAGGGCGCGGCCATTTCCCAGTCCAAGTCTGTGTCTGAGAGTAGGTCACGTACATTCCCCATTTTCCCAGTCCTGAATCAGTCAAGAGTATTATACTATTAGTCCAAGTTAGTATGTGAAAGTCATGTGCAATCTTTTTTCCAGTCTCCGTCTAAGTCCATTATTAGAGGCTAGAAACCTTCAGTCTAGGTCAATATGCAAATCGTATACATTCTTATCCCAGTTTTTTTCTCAGTACAGTTCTAGTTTAGTTGGGATATCTACAGAAATTCATGTGCTTCCTCTCTGTAAATACATTTCCTTTGGTGTCAAAGCGACCAACCACTTCCAAACATTTTGGCTCTGATTCATGCACATGAGTCTTTTCTATGTGTGCCTAAACGTCCATCCTCTTTTACGCGTTATTGGCTCCAACTTCTACACATGAAGCGTCCGATTGTTACCAAGCGTCGGTGGCTCAGATTTTAATTTCATACCTAAGTCTTTTCCATGTGTTTCAACCAGATGTTTTTACGCGATTCTAGCGCTGACTTTGAATGACACTTTTATTTTGGATTGTGTTGGTCTGATTCTTTTCTAAGGAAGCGTAGGAAACCTTGCAAAGGTTCGACCTCATACTTGTGTGAGTCCTTGAGTCATGTGGTCTTTTCCGTATTTCTTATTACAAAAAATGTTGTTTAGGGTGGTGTTCCCCCACACGCAAGCTCCTTCATGAGAGGCTCTATAGACACCCCATTTTTATAGTTTTACTTTATTTTTTTATTAATTTATGTTGGGCTTTATTGATAAATAAAGTTTATTATCTAATGTTGGGTGTGAACCTGATAATAGGTGATAGGCCTTATTTATTTAATTCAACTTAATTAGTCCATTTAGTCCAGTAGTCTATCTATCAGTCCAGTTCAGTTCAGTCAGTTTAGCCCAAATTAATTAGGCCCGTCCATTGGATTACTAGCCTAGTTAGTTAGGATTAACCCAAGTTACATTAGAGTCAAAATGGTAAGCTTGACTTGGAGACCTGAGGAATGATTGGTGTGAATATGAGAAGTGTTTCCTGAATCTGGTATTATCCCAGATTGATTAAGATAATTACTTATTTTGGGACAAGATAATATTTGGAAAAATATTTAAAAATTCAAGTGTAAACCGGCCGGTTTTTGCATAATCCGACTGGTTTGTTGATTTTTTCAGTCATGATTTTTATCAAATATTCTGACTTATCTTTATATCAAAAATTGAAATATGTCATCATACCTCTATAAAAAGAGACCTTGGGCATCGTTTCAAATAGGAGGCATCTTCTTTTCCATTAGGGTCTGTGCACCATTTCTTCCTAGAAGTGATTCATTACTCCTTAAGGAAAAGTCAAGAACTCATACTTTTCCTCCCATATTTCTCATACACACTTTTTCTCCATTGTGGATTGTCCATACGATCTTGAGTCTTCAAGGCAAGCGGCACCTTGAGATGAAACTTTATATATTTTCTAGTATAAAGTCACAATCATGCGTCTAGAGTAACCCATTACTCGCGACTGCATTTCCATTCATAAAACTAGTTGAAAATTGGTTTGTTTCAATATTTCATTTCTCTATTTTGATTAGAGCCTAGAGATCGAAGTGTAGGTCGGCTCCTGTAGGATCAGAGTCGAACTACGGCAGTTTTGATTCTGGTTAGTCCTATCAGATATGTAGACAATTCGACCCCTGATGTCGAGTTTAAGCCAAAAAATCTAAAAAAACTAAAATTAGGGTTGTTTATTATATTTTGCATGTTACAAGCTTTTAAGGTAAAAAAATCAATAGAAATAGTAAAAACCGAAAGGGCGTGGCAAGTGGGTAACACCTTTCCGCTACATAACTTAGTCCCCGAACCCATCTCCCAATTTTCGATAGACTAGTCTTTCTTTAGGACACTTTAGAGTCATTTTACAATTTTTCTTATTTTCCCTAACTAAATAAGATGATGACTCCTAAAATCCTTTCTGGCGAGGGTATTTTTCCGAGGTAGTTCGCTACAATAATGAAGTTAGGGGCGTTAGAGAAAAAAATTAAAGTGAGTACGTGACTCTGAGAAGTTATAATTAAATTGGCATTGCTATATAAATACATATAGAAATCATCTTTTTAAACTAGTAAGCCAGAAGAAGCGGGAAGAAAGAGGAGATATAGCAGGGAAAAAAGGGAGAGAATGGATGAGAGAATCTGGGAATTAGGGGGGATAAGAAATCGATTTGGTGTGATGTTTTTGAGTGATGGAAGTAGAAGGGGTTTCAAAATTCAGATGGAAAGCTAGTAATCCATAGAGTATCTGAAATGGGAGTGTTCCTGAGGTTGAAACTAGTGCACGAGAATGGCTAATTTGTGGTGCAAAATCCAACAAACTGAGGTGCGATTACTGGTAAGCTGCAACCCCTTTACTGAATCAAAAATTTGCGGTTTATTTATGGGGTTTAGGGCTTGTGGGTTTGTTTGTGTGCGTGTCTGTTGCTGCCATCTGTGTATGCGTACTCTGTGTTTATGTGTGCAGATGTGTGCCTGATGTGTGTGAGTGCGTGTGTGCACGCGAGAAAGGTTGTTGTGCGACTGTGAAGGGCATATGTGTGTGTAACATGTGCATGGGTGTGATACGCGTTGTAGTAGTGTGTGTGTGCATGCGCGCGTACGCACATAGGTGTGCGTGGCTTTGTACGGTGTGTGTGGAAGGAGGGGCTGCCATGCAGCCACGGTGTGTGTGGGTGTACTGTGCCTATGCATTGTGTGTGCATGTGAAGAGTTTCGTGTGTGTAGACAGCGTGTGTGTCCGCATGTCTTTATATTTATGTGTAAACAGTGAGTGTAACAAGTGCATAGTAGTGTGTGTATGGCATGTATGCATTATAGCCGCGCATGCACCAGCCCCCGCGTGTGTGTATGTGTATGTGTGTTTTGTGTGTGTGCAGGTACCTTTGGGGGTGTAATGTGCGTGCGTGCGTGCGTGTGTAGGGGGCGGGGGTAGAGTGTTGTGTAGCGTGTAGTGTATGTTTGAATATGCGTGTGCATGCTTGTGTAGTTTGTCCATTGATGTGTAAATGTGTGTGTGGCATGCATAGTCTACTGAGTGTAGGAGCGTGGGCATATAATGTGCATGTATGAGCCCAATACGTGTACAGGTGTACGGTGAAAATGGAACATGAAAGACCTACGAGATTTTTACAACCCTTACCAATAGTAGAATGGAAGTGAGAACATATAACCATGGACTTTGTTTCAAGTCTACCTAATACTGATTCTGCTCCATGACCTCATTCGGGTGATTGTAGATCGACTGACGAAGTGTGCATATTTCTTCTCCATTTGGATGACTTATTCAATGAACAAGTCAGCTACCATTTACATAGAGGAGATAACATGCCTTCATAGTATTCCAGCTTGCATTTTCTCTACAAGAACCCTCGCTTTGTATCCAAGTTCTGTGATAGTTTGCAGCGTGATTTTGGTACTAACTTAGAGTTAAGTACTGCGTTCCATCCTCAAACAGATGGTCAGTTGGAGAAGATTATTCAAACTTTGGAGGATATGTTGAGATCATGTGTACTTGACTTTAAGGACAATGGGGATGAGCATCTAACATTAATAGAATTATCATATAATAAAAGTTACCAGAGTAGCATCGGGATGGCCCCTTTCGAGCTTTGTATGGATGGAAGTGCATGTCTCTTCTTTACTAGGCCGAAGTAAGAGAAATAAAGTTGTTGGGATCAAAACTTGTGCAACTAACGTCAGAGAAAGTTAAGTTGATTAAAGAGAGATTAAGTGGTGCCAAAGTAGGCAAAAAGGGTTATGCTAATAGACGCAGACGATAGTTAGAAATCCAAGTGGGTGGTCATGTTTTAAAGGTATATTTAAACAAAACGAGTAGCACAGTTTGAGGAAAAAGGCAAGTTGAGCCCTAGGTATGCATGTGGGGCCTTTGAGGTGCTGGATAGAATTGGTTCTCTCGCTTACCAGATTTTTTTACTGCCTGAGCTAACATGTATGCATAATATGTTCCACTTGTCTATATGTTGAGATAATATATACCGAACCCCACAAATCTGTTGCAACCAGAGCGCTTGTAGATTAGGAAAGATTCAAATATACAGAACATCCTATACAGGTTCTAGATCATAAGGAGAAGGCGTTGCGGTAACAAAATCTACTCAGCTAAAGTCCTTTGGAGAAATCACTTAGTTGAGGAGGCAACTTAAGAGCGTGAGGTTGAAGTCAAAGAAAATTATATCCCTATTTTTTCCAATCTTAAGGTGCGTAAATTTGGAAGACCAAAATTTTTCATGGAGAATGTATTATCCTGCACCAATCGAGTTATTTATTTATCGATCATTTGCCTATTCGTTTATAAGATTTATTTCAAATCACCTACTGCTCCAAAGTTTAGTAAGTGGTCAAAATTCAAATATAACTAACTTAAGGGACGATAAAGGAATAAAGAAAAGTGAATAGGTGACTTTATTGGGTTCTTATGTAAATATATTGAACCCACCTTTTAACTCTAAAAAGTCAGAACAAGTGAGAACAAAGAGGGAGAGATATCACACACACACACACACACAGGATCAAGGGGGACAAGGACTAGATTTAGTATGATGTATTTGAGAGATTGAAGTAGGGAGGTTTCAAAATTTAGATGGAGAGCCAATAACCCATAAAGGCTCTAAAGAGAGAATCTGCGTGAGGCTGAAACCGAAGTTAGAGGAGGGCTGAATCGTAGTGCAAATTTTGACGAAGTGGGATGCGATTGCCAGTAAGCTTCAACCCCTTAGCTGAATTAAAATTCTACAGATCTTTTATGGGGTTTACAACATGTGGGTTTAAGTTTCATTTTTATGGGGTTTACAACATGTGGCTCACCAGGCATTGCTCAAACTCAGTTAACGAATTCCAAGGGGTGTTTAAGCTTGGCTCATGCTCGTGATGAGCTGAGAATCCATGCTCAAACTCGGGATCATGAAAGTCAATCAACCACATGCTTAGCCCGACTCAGTTCGTATACAGCATATTGAAGGTACAAAAGGTTGTTATGTGGAAAGATCTAAATGAAAGGGATGATTTCAATGAAGATCAAGGATGAAGAAGACGACCAAAAAGAGATCTATGGAAGACTGTTCCAGATCTATTTTTCCCTGACTTCGAGCCATGGCAGAGCGACGAAGACTGCAAAAAAGATAGATAAGATGGATCAAAGGATTCCGAGTCTAAGTCAGAGGGACCAAACGATAGGAAGAAATAGTTATTTGATGATTTTCATGTTGTACAAATTGTATTCTTCATAACTATTTACTTATATACTATTGTGTTCTTTGCAAATTATGTGTACCTTACCTTCTTATGAGCTAATCAATGGTTTTGAGATGAAATCCATGGCATGTTTACAAAATCTAAACCTACTTTGAAAGATGGTACAAGTGTTTTCTAGGCTAGCTTTAACTCACTCTTTTATTTTTCAGGCAACTACATAGTTGGATCCGGCACGTATGAAGGTCGCAAGGTTGAGGCTGAGATGGTCATTAAGGGATTGGAGATTCCCCTTAAACTTTAATAATTCCCTATGACATTGTAGTTAAATAAATTTTGTCAAAAATTTAAAGGAGCTTATCTCTCCATGAACTTCGGGTTTAATTTAGTGGTGGAGTACTTATCTTGAGGATATTATTAGAGTCATTTTAAGAAAAGTGTTAAGCACGACTCTTAATAATCGGATTAACGGTTTAGAAGTTAGTATTTAAGAATACGTAGGCACATGTGTTAGTAAGGTCTGACAAAACCCTTGGTAAGATTTCAATGGGCATTCATCCGGTCAAACCAAGCTCGTGGGCCCAATTATGGGTTTGGTCGAATCGTCTTGAACTTCTATTTATGAATGGGCAAGTACATGTATTTTAAAGCTTGGTAGAGTCCAATGAGTCTGCAACCAGTCAAACCTGGTTCATAGGCCCAACTGTTTGTTCGGGTCATGACAATGGTTTAAAATTGGTAATATTTTAAAAATGGGTAGGTAAAGCTATTAGTAAGGCTTGGCAGAGCTCTCAGTGAGAGTCCAATAGGCCTGCGGGACTCATGGGCCCAACTTTAGGTTCAGGTCGTGACCGAATGGTATCAGAACCAGGTGTGTGCAATGTGTGTGAGCGTTTGCATGCATTAATGTACGTAGCTATACATGTATGTCTATGCATGTGTTGTAGTGTGCGTACGGTTTGCAAGCATGTGCAACTCAGTGTGTGCGGTGTGTGTATACCGTGTGTCGGTATGCTGTGTGTATACATGTGTACAGTACGCGTGCGCGTGTGTACCTTGTGCATGTATATGTATATAGTTTGGGTGTGTAAGAGCAGTGTGTGCGCGAGCGCGCGCGTGCATGCACACACACGTTGTGGAACCCATCTCTCTCTTTTGATTCGCGCGCCCACGTGCCCGCGCACACATACTGGAAAACCCATCTCCTCTTGTTTCTCTCTTGATTCAACGCACACACACACCCTCCCAACAGAGACGGTGAGTGGCTGTTCGAAAAAGGAAGGTAGAGGTTGATGGCAGTGCACAGATTGGTGACAATATGGGTGGTGGGGGGAAGGGTAGCTGATGGGGCTGCCAGCGGCCACGATTAGAGGAGTGGGTGGGGGCAAAATTGCCTGTGGGTTGTTGGGATCCAACGATGACTCTACTGAGCGTTTGACGTGCGAGGCAGGGGTAGGGGTGAGAGGAGATGTGGGGACAGACTGTGTTGTGGTGGGGGCAACTCAGAGGGTTGTTTGGCGTGGTTTTGTCTTAAAAAAAAACGTTTGCCTTCCATGTGGATGGCTGTCCACAATTTTTTAACAAAGAGACGATTTTGGGTTTTATTGGAATTTGTTTTCAGATGTTAGGGTGTTATATGTGATGCAATTGAAATTATCAAAATTTAGGTGGAATAACGATGTAAGGGTGTTATGGTACAATTTACCACTTTAAAACTACATGCAAATGATCAATCAAATTGGATACCATTAATCACCTACTTAAAACATTGTTGAGATTTTGAATGTGTGGCTAAACATTTTCTAGGATTATGCGTCCACTGTCAAGAGAGTCCTAACAGCTTCTTGCTGCCGGCGGCGGCAAATTCCATCACGCCAGCAAACCACAATCAGTTACCGCTTCTTCTAGCTTTCACCACTACAATACCGAGGGAAAAAAAAAGCTAAAAATGGATGAAACCCGGATGCTAAAACGGGAAAAGAAGAACAGGGGAAGTGAAAGGGCCTTTTTAGCAAGAGTAAACAACCTGAAAGGCACAATGGTTCTTGTCAAAAAGGCTGAAAAAAGAGAGAAGAAGTTCCTGAAATCGGCTGGTGTGGTTGCTGAGATTTTGAGGCGGTGAAACGCCACAAAAAAAGTGTCCATGTTAAAGGAGTGGACAAAGATGACACTGCCAAATAACGTACCATGCAGCACGCAACCCGGTGCCAGATGCAAGTTTACACCTATAAATTCTCCCTACCTCTCACATTGTGGGGTCTCTCTCTCTCTCTCTCTCTAGTCTCAACTTTGGTCTCATCCTCTGTATCAAAAGTGTCAACACCCTCCAACCCCGCCCCCCCCAAATCCCATCTCTGTCTCTCTTTCCCTCCCTCTGCGCTCTGCCTGCTCCTTGCTGACCTGCAAATAATCTCTCTCTCCCTCTTCTGTCAGCATCTTTCTTCCATATATAGCAGAACAAAGAAGAGCTGGATACACCATCATCACTTTACGTTCTCTCTCCTCTCTTTCATGCATTTCTGTCATCAGGAGAGAGGAGGGATTCTTATCAAACATCCATTGACCAAGAGAAGCAGTAGAAATAAGAACATCGTACACATCTTTTTAAAACACCCAAGAAATGATAATGGCATAACACGCACCCACAGACGGATAGACATACGCCATTTCTCTCTTTTTTTCCATCTTAGCCAGGGAATAGAGGTGAAGATGACCTCGGATGGCGGTTGTGGATCAGGGAGGGGCGGGGGCAGCCCCCGGCAGGCCCTGAAGAAGGGGCCATGGACGGCGGCAGAGGATGTCATCTTGACGGAGTACGTGAGGAGGCACGGAGAAGGGAACTGGAATGCAGTTCAAAGGAATTCAGGGTTGATGAGATGTGGGAAAAGTTGTAGGCTGAGATGGGCTAATCATTTGAGGCCGAATCTCAAGAAGGGTGCGTTCACCATTGAGGAAGAGAGACTCATACTCCAGATCCACTCTAAGATCGGCAACAAATGGGCTCGCATGGCTGCTCAGGTTCATTTTTTCTCATTTCTTCTTAATTTTCTAAACTTCCTTTCTTCTATTTCTACTTTCCTTTACATTTATGCTCATGCGAGTTGGTACTTCTTTTTTTGGTGTTTGAATAAATTCAATCTCTCTGATCTTCTTTTGATGCATAGTAAAATCCTCTTTGTGCGCCGTGTGCATAAATGGTAGTTCTTGTTTTCGCACAACGCTTGCGCACCTACACACACATGTTTGCACGCAAAAAAAAATTCTTTACCCCTGTAGTTTCTCTCAAGGAAGCAAATTCTTTACCCTTGTACATCGACATAAGGTTTCCAGAAGCGGCGCCACTTCCATTTGGAAAATTACTTCTTTTGCTGGATTCATCTGTGGTTTATAAAAAGCCTGAACAATTTTGGTGTGCACTTGTAACCTAACTGTGTAAGAGGTTTGAATTAAAGCTCAGTACTAGTACGTTGTAATTATTGTGTGTTTGCGCACGCCTTAGTCATTGATCATCTTCTTCTTCCCTCTGTGTTTTAGGTAACATAAACTGTCACTTTTTTTCATCATCTTATGATGAAGAAATCTCTAACCATGATTTCGGTTTGTGTTTCGTAGTAATTTCTCCCCATTTGATACATTTGCGTGTCACCTTCTCTGCAGCTTCCTGGTAGAACAGACAATGAGATAAAGAATTACTGGAACACAAGACTGAAAAGGCGTCAGCGTGCTGGTTTGCCGATTTACCCGCAGGAAATAAAACAGCACGCCCACCACCAGCAGCAGCAGCAGAAACAAATACAAATACAAACGCAACCCAACTCTTCATCCTCTTCACTTTCATCTCTTTTATCATCATCATCATCACCAGCATCCCAGCAACATAAGCCCAACTACAATGTTCCCTCTGCTTCTCTCTTTAACTCCTTTACTTTCCCATCAACTGCTAGTAATTTGGAGCCTAGTTCAAACTACCTCTCCAATATCCAGAACCATTTCAAGCTTATGCGCAGTAGCAATGGTGGTCTTGCTTTGTCACTATCAACCCTCTCCTCCGCAACAACATTGTTTAATCAAGGACTTCAACTCAACTCTCCAAATTTCAACATCAACCCGATGCTCTCATATAACACAGTTGGTGGTTTTGTCCAAAGAGCAGAATTAGCGGAACTACCTCTAACCCAACCACCTATACTACCAGAAACTACACCAGCTTCTTCCGGCACTAGTACAAGAAGTTTTGATGCTAATGAGTATGAGATAGAACCTGAATTCTTACGTGGTAATAGTGGTTTGCTGGAAGATCTATTGGAGGAGTCTCAGGCTTTAACACAAAGCGAGAAATCCCAGAAAGAAAGATTATTAGCAGAGGATAAAGGTAAAGGAGAAAACTGGTTCGAATATGGAACAACAATGGAGGATGCTGATGTATTTGGCCATGGTGACGCCGGCCGTCAAAATCATTGGGAAGATTCAGGATGCATTGGTGAGTTATTCTTGACTCTCTAGGGAAGTTTTTTATGGCCTCGTGGTAAATTGTAAATGAAGTTAAAAAAAAAAAAAGGAGTTTTCCGCACTTAATTTCGTAAAATAGTCATCATTCAATTAACACCTTTTAAAGTTATTCCTTTTTGCTGACCCTTTCCCTCAACTGGATTTTTAATGACTAAACATATTTCAAAGTTAAGGTAACTAATAATTGCATATAATCTGCATGACTGATGATATTTTTTTTACCGAGTCTAATCGATTGCATTACATACTGACTTGGATTTTTCTGTCTTTCGATCCACGTCAAACTGAAAATTTTGCACGTAAAACTTTGTTGATGTAGCATTGCTCATAAATTTATAAAATTCCGTAGGACTAATAGTACTTTAACGGTTCTCAATCTAGATTGTCGGTTCCTGATGATAACGTTTACCGACACTAAAACGACAATTAGTTCGTTAAAAGTAGTGCGCCCATAATCAACAACAATAAGGTAAGTCGTGTCGTAGCGAGAATCGTGCCCCTATGATCGAATGTTTGCTAAACTGCAGGCTAGTAACCAAACCTTTTGGAACAACTTCAGCACAACAGAGCCTTAACGAATAGAGCCTGATGTTTGGAACACTTCTAACCTTCTTTTTTCAATTTTTGGTAAGATGTTTGAATTTTTAGGATAAACCCTAGCTCAAAGCACTATGACACGTTGAACTATTCCAAACTTAGGTTTCCATCCATCTACTAGTTTCCGTCGAAATTATCTGGTACATACCAGGTAGTAAAGTATACCATTCAACAGAGAAAACCATTCCTCAAACTTTGAATTTTTAACACAGTTGGAGTCCACTTCTGAAGCCATTTATTGTTTGAAGACAAAACTCAAACGTTTTAGTTTGGCTCTTTTGTATTGCATGACTTACTTCGCAACAGTTACAAAGGAATCTTACTTAATGTCAATGCCTCATGCATTTGTCTTGATAAGATTAGTTGAACTAGTAAATAACAATCACTTGCGAGGTTAATAGGGTGGTTACTTATTGTCATGCAATAATGCAAACATTCATTTACCTTTGGACTCTTGTAGGGTTGCAAAACAAGAATGACGTCCTAGAGGAGATGAACATTATGGACGACGACTTGCTAAGCCTGCTCGACTTTCCATTGACCGGACCTGTGCCTGATTGGTATGGTGGGAGCGGTAACACATCACCATGCAAGCAACCATTAAACTTGGTTGACGAAAACCTGAGAACCGACGGCCGGGGAGAGGCTTCACGCTCTCCTACCACAATCAGTTCAGCGATGGTGGACCATGACTGGACCCTGGGCTCGTGCTGTTGGGATAATTTGCCTACCATTTACTAGCTAGAAGTAGTTTGCAAGCATTAGGGTTTCAGTTTAGGGACTGAAGGAACTTTGTTCTCCCATCTTTCTTCATTAGGTGGTAAGTTTTCTTAGGTGTTTTCATTGTTTCTGTTAGGTATTAAGCAGTTTAGACTGAGTTTTTTTCCAACCAGAGGAGCATTTCGTGCTCGTTGGCTAGCAAGGTAGCAAACCATCATTGATTTGCTGCTGGTCTTTATAGATCCGTCAACTTAATTTTGGGGCATTTTTCTTTTTCGTGAATTTGAAGCATCTTTAGCTTTTTGATAAGCGTGCTCTCGCTTTCGACTGCAATCTTTTGTAGTATGATTTTTCCATAAACTAAGGGACTTTTGACCTATGATAAGGCCGCGGGACCATGGTCTCTCTCCATATATGCTGCTAAAAAGTATTATTTTACCTAAATGCACTTGGTTAAAGCCTTAAAGTAAAAAAAATTGGAAAATAGTAGCATACATTTTGGGAAAAGTTAAAGTTGTGTTATGAACAAGTGCCATTAAAAGTTATTTGAAATTCATAAGAGCTGAAATTTAGAGATGAGTTATAAATTTGAACTCGATTTCACACAAATATAGGGGTTGACTAATACTTTTTCTCTTCACTTGATCTGGTACACAAAACTTTCGTACATGTATACATGATAGTTACGAGTGAATAACAATTA
This sequence comes from Escallonia herrerae, assembly GCA_033070095.1. NCBI lineage: Eukaryota > Viridiplantae > Streptophyta > Magnoliopsida > Escalloniales > Escalloniaceae > Escallonia > Escallonia herrerae. The sequence goes on along the minus strand of JAVXUP010002243.1, from coordinate 62,324 downwards.
CTATTTATTAATATATTGTGCATGCCTGAAATTAAGAAGTAAACGAGGCTACCTAGAATCTACATATCTACGAAAATATATGAGCTTCCATATAGATGTAATACTAGTACTAATGCATATGGACATATAATTCTTTCATCACATCCTACAACATTGAAGACTAAAAATGCTTCAAGTTCATTAAATGTTGTTCGCCACACATTGTATGAATTTTTTTAAAACTCTTCAAATAACATAGAAAGGGACTAGGGCTCGTTCCTATGTTTGCCTCGGCCGTTAAAGTCAACACACCTGACACTCAATGACATCAAAACACCAACGGATTGCTAGTAGTAAATAACTCCTAGGGGTTGTTCAAATTCTACTGTTGGCATGTTTTGGGTAAGTGTCGCCAATGCTTACGCCAACATTTTGATGAACGTTCGGTGAACTAGCTGCTTCAGGGCAACTGACAGCATCTTTTCTTCATACGTTTGATCCTCCATTTTTTCATTTATTTAATCTGAGAAGATACTCCATATTTTTGGCGGTTTTCTCTTTCTTCGTCCACCCATTAGTACCTATTTTGGGAACTTAGCATGAAGTGGTGGACCAGATACCACTTTATCCGAAATCTAGGAAAAGCACAGAAGTAAAGACTTGCTATATTTGGAGGTTGCTGAAAATAAGACAAAGGAACAATGCAGGTTTTGATAGGAAAGCTGTAAGGATGACCAAGTTCGCATGTTTGGCGTTCCATCCTTCTCTTTGGGTTCTTTGGATGCAACCCTAGCTTTTTGTATATAATATTGTTGTCATCAATCTTTGTGTGCCATACTTAGAAAGCCGATCGCTTATTTTGAGAAAAAGTGTTGAGAGTTACTCTTGATTCTACATAGTTACGATTATTGATATGGAAGAATCAAGACATGCATAAATGAAGAGAAAATGAAGAGTGAAAGGTTAGGGGAATTACTTATAACTTATGATTGATTAAATAAGGAGATGAAAAGTGAAATATTTGGGGAGTTATCTTTAGGAGATAAATGAGTCTTTAAATGTTTTTCTTTGTAATAGTATAAATTGGTGCAACTCCTACTCATTAGGAAGTGTAAGGAATGTAATGAGGAAAAGAGTGAATGAGTAAGTTGTTTTATGAATAGAAGTATTGATTGAGTAGAGAAAAATAGCTAAGAGTGTTTCTCCTCTCCTCCTCTAAGTATTTTCACTGCATATCTCTTATATTGTGTCCATCACACAACAGTGCTACCAGAGCGGAGGTTCTAATGGCGGCAACAAGTGGAGCATTTCCCTTTCCAAAGCTCGTGAAAGACAACTATGAAAGGTGAAGCATCCAAATGAAAACCTTTCCTGGTGGCCAAGATGTTTGGGGAGGCCGTGAAAGAAGAATATGTGGAACCGAAAAACTTGGCCAGTGCTAGCCAAGCTGTGAAGAAGGCTGCCAAAGAAGCCCGAGCGAAAGATCAAAAGGCTCTTTCACTCATCTAACTTGGCGTCAATGACAATATCTTTGAAAGGATTACACAGGCCACCACCACGAAGAAAGCATGTGATACGTTGGAAAATAATTTCTAGGGAATTGACAAGGTAAAAAGAGTGCGGCTCTAAAGCCTTCGAGGTGAATTTGAGTCTATACAAATGAAAGACTCCAAGACAATTTTTTACTACATTTCAAGAGGTCTCTCGGTTGTGAATCAACTTGAGAGAAATGGTGAAGAGATGGACGATAGTCGGGTGGTCGAGAAGATCCTTTGATCTCTCAATCAAAAATTTTACCATGTAATTGTTGTTATCGAGGAGTCCAATGACATCGACACTATGAAAGTCGATGAGCTCTCTAGAAAATTGCAAGTCCACAAGGACAAGATCAAACGAGAAACAAAGAGCCTATCGAGCAAGCTCTTCAAGCCAAGATGAACATCAACAAGAGGAAAGACGATATGAACAAGAATTGAAGTGGTCGACGTAGAGGCCATGGAGGAGGTCGGGTCAAGGTCATGGCAGAGGCCGTGGTGGACTAAATCAGTACAACTATAATGAATCGTGTTCGGAATTTCATCCATCAGGAGGACGTGGTCAAAGAAGAGGTGGCTCTTACCAACGCCAAAACAAGAAAGATGTTGAATGTTTCACATGCCATCAATTCAAACACTACTCTTGGGAATGTCGAGACGATCCAAAGGAGGAAAATATGAAGGGCTACTATGTAGAAGAATATAGATGGGCAATGACACGGTCTTGTTGGCACATGATGGATCAAAAGAAGAGAAGGAGAATTCTTGGTATCTCGATACCGATGCGAGCAATCACATGAGTGGCTACAAACACATGTTCATCGAGATGGATGAATCAGTGATGGGAAATATTATATTTGGAGGCATGTCCAAAAATCCCAGTCAAAGGTAAAGGCAAAATTTTGATCAAATTGAAGAATGTAGACCATCAGTTTCTCTCAAATGTCTACGATGTCCCGGAGATGAAGGCAAACATTTTAAGCATGGTCCAACTGTTGGAGAAAGGCTACGACATCCATTTGGAAGAAAAATGTCTTTATTTGATAGACGAAAGAGGGGGCTTGATCGCTCATGTTCCAATGTCAAGCAATATGATGTTCTTGATTAATATCCATCATGATGTACCTAAATGTTTGAAGGCTTGCTTTGATAATCAATCTTGGTTATGGCATCTGAGACTTGGACATCTCAATTTTGGAGGTTTGAAATTGCTATCGATGAAGAATATGGTAAACGGATTGCCATCAATGGATCTGCCAGACCAACTCTACGAGGGTTGTCTTATTGGGAAGCAATATCGACACAGTTTCCCAAAAGAGTCGATATCAAGTGCAAAGACGCCATTGGAGTTGATACACACTGATGTGTGTGGTCCAATCGATCCAACATCTCTTGGTAAGAACAAATACTTTCTACCGTTGATATCTCTAACAGCACTAAACAAGTGGAAGATCCTTCAGATGGATTTGAAGTCAGTCTTCCTTAATGGTTTTCTTGATGAAGAGGTATATATCGAACAACCCGAAGAATATGTTGTTCGAGGCCATGAAGACAAAGTGTTAAGGTTGAAGAAGGCCTTGTATGGATTGAAACAAGCACCAATGGCGTGGAACAATTGCATCGATTAGTACTTTCAAGAGAAAGCCTTTAAGAAATGCCCACATGAGCATGCACTCTACGTCAAGATGAATGGAAAATGTGACATCTTGATAGTTTGTTTATATGTCGATGACTTAATTTTCACAGGCAATAGTATGAAGATGTTTGATGATTTCAAAAAGGAATTTGAAATGACTGACATCAATTTGATGTCATATTATCTTGAGATTGAGGTAAAGCAAAGAGATGATGAAACTTTCATCTCACAAGAGGCATATGCAAAAGGAGTGTTGAAGAGGTTCAATACGAAAAATTGCAACCCAATCAATATCCCCATTGAGATTGAAAAGAAGTTGTCGAGGAACATCAAAGAAGGTCCAGTCGATCAAACCTTGTTCAAAAGCCTGGTTAAAAGTTTGAGGTATATGACGTGCACTAGGCCTGATATCTTATACGTAGTCGGTATTGTCAGTCGATATATGGAGAATCCGACAACTTATTACTTCAAAGTGAGAAAAAGGATACTTCGGTACCTTGAAGGTACTATTAATCCTGGCCTGCATCAGATGATATGAAATTAGTGGGATATAGTGACAGTGTTTGGGCTAGAGAAGTGAATGATCGAAAAAGTACAACTTGATTCATTTTTTATTTTGGTGAAGCAGCATTCACCTAGACATCAAAGAAGCAATCAATAGTGACTATGTCAACGAGTGAAGCTGAATATGTGGCTGCAACATCGACTGTTTGCCATGCGATATGGCTAAGAAGTTTACTCACGGAGCTTAGTTTTATTCAAGATGAATCATCACAGATTTATATCGATAACAAGTCATCCATAGCCCTTGCAAAGAATCCAGTCTTTCATGATCAAAGCAAACACATCAATACATGATATCATTTCATTCGTGAGAGCATTGCTAAGAAAGAAGTCCAAGTCAAGTTTGTGAAGTCCGAAGATCAAGTTGCGGATATTTTCACAAAGCCCCTGAAAAGATAAGTCTTCGAAAAGCTAAGGAATCGACTTGGAATAAGAGAATCAAGCTTAAGGGAGCGTGTTGAGAGTTAATCTTGATTCTACATAGTTATGACACTTGATGTGCATAAATGAAGAGAAAATGAAAAGTGAAAGGTTAGGGGAGTTACTTATAACTTATGAATGATTAAATAAGGAGATGAAAAGTGAAAGGTTAGGAGAGTTATCTTTAGGAGATAAATGAGTCTTTAAATGTTTTTCTATGTAATAGTATACATAGGTGCAACTCCTACTCATTAGGAAGTGTAAGGAATGGAATGAGGAAAAGAGTGAGTGATAAATTGTTTTATGAATAGAAGTGTTGATTGAGTAGAGAAAAATAGCTAAGAGTGTTTCTCCTCTCCACTTCCTCCCCCTCTAAGTATTTCCGCTGCATCTCTCTTATATTGTGCCCATCACACAACAAAAAGATGTTGGTTTATACTAGGGCTTGTTTGCGTCCCGTCCCCCAATCAAGCCAACTGAACTGGAGATTAGTCATGGTAGAAAAACATAGGAATGTCAAGCCAGAGTTGGATCCTCTAGAGTTCCACAGGCATTGTAAAACTGAAGTTCTTGTATATTGTGAAATTGAATGTTTTATAAGGCTTCATATAGACCGATCCAAAGTTTTAAGATAAGGTCTTAAGTTGCCTAATTAAGGTCGTACATCCTCTCATTTCATCTCTGTGGTGATAACTTTTTGCAGGAGCAAGCCCCATAAAAGAGATTTCTCAATTTATACATATGGAAACCATTTACAAAAATAGTAACATAGCGTAATGAACAAGTACGAATGTATGTGACTTGAGCTATTCATGAACAGGTGCGTAGATGGGCTACTTTAGGGCTCATTCATGTTTGTTCATATCCCAAACAAGTCGAGCTTGGTCTCAAAGATAAGAGTTCATTTGATAAAGAAAGCATGAAAATCACTCTGTTAACAATCATTCATGATCAAGCCCGTTAAGAGCAATCACGTGATCATTCTAGCCAAATTAATGACGTTCATGTGCAAGCTTGTTTGACTGGTTTCATCCTCTTTTATATTTTAAGTGACGCATTATACGGCTACATCCAATTCAGAATTGCGTATATCATTTCTTATCAAGTTAATGGCCCCAATTTTTGTAGAACTGAAAATAATTTAGTTAGCCGAGCTCAGTCGTGAATAAGAGTTTAAGCTCTAAAGGTCTGCACAGTTTACGAGACGAGCCAAACATGAATTCTTTATTTTTTATGGACCCAAAAATTTTGAGGTCTTAACGAAAACGAGCAGAAGAAGCTCTATCAAAAAAATACTTAAAACAGGCACGAGACTCACCATAGCTAAATGAGATGAGGACTCGTCTTGCTTAGAGCCCTATTGACTAGCTCTCTAGTTTTACTTCTAAAGTAGTTACACTAATAAACATCTAGAAAAAGAAATAGACTACTTCAGCTCTGTTCCAATTTTTATGCATGTGGTGTCATTTGATAAATTAATTGGTTAAATCTTATTCTGAAAATTGACGCAGTTGAATCGATTTTTCCAGAAAACTAATTGTTGATTAGAAATAATAGTTTTTAGTCCCTTGTTAACATTTGAATCTGGTTCAATTGCACTGGCCTAGTCCGGAACAGGCAGTTAAGCATCAAAATCAGAGAACAAAAGTAAACAGCTCGAGGAGTTATGTAACCATACCGTGTTATAATTTGATTTTGATATTGAAAATACTTCATAGTCACGTTCTCGTATGCTGGTCCATACTTTATTTGTAGGGAAAAAACCGATTATGTGTCTCAAATATACTTATTAACGGCAAATGAAGGTAAAAGTTAGGGTCTGAGAATAAAATCTTAACATTAGGGGTTTCGAAGAGGAGCATTGATACCGCATGAGTAAAAGAGAAGCACTTGATCTGTCCATGCACTTGATGTGCAGTGGGTTGAGCGAGCAGGCACTAACCATGCCACCCAATTTTAAGCCACTGAATCATCCACCCACTAACCATGTGTACGTGCTTCCATTCCTCTTGTCCATGTTTTGTCGGTCTTCCTTACATATATCCAGCTTCCTCAGTCCTCACACTATCAGTCCCCTCTTCCAGCACAACGCTCTGCTCTCTCTCTGTCCACCACACAAGCTAGGTTGTTCTGGGATTTAAGACGAACACATAAAATGGTTATCACTTCCTCTATTTGAACAAAGAAGAGAACAAAGATCAAGAATCCCCGTACATCAGTGTGGAAAGCAGTAGCAATTGGTCAAAATTGTTGTAGAGCAACTGTTTTGCTAATCCATAACATGCACAAACAAGGCATCTATGGTAATCCTCGTCCAAAGTATTGGTTCATACTATGTTCGATTCCAAGAAGTGTGCCAACCTCAAAAAGCTCCATTTTTGGTTAATTTAGAATTGCTAGGCGCTAGCTCTACAAACGCACTGCCAAACACATGCTATCGGTCACGGGTTGTCTTCCAAAAGGCCCACGATGAATGCAGCAGCCAATATGAAGCCTCTGGAGCACCACATCGTCGCATCTCATTAATACGGTTTTTGCAGCAAACCGACCAACAGCTAGAAGTAAAATGTAGAATCCTGCAGCCAGTGGCGCGGCGGGGGGGGGGGGGGGGGGGGGGGGGGCACCGGTGTGCAGGTGCAGACCTACTTTTCCATAATTTTACCTCTTTACATGGTATATTTTATCCCTAATGATGAAAGTATCTGCCTAAAAATTTGAAAAAATGCTTAAAAGAGATGTATTTGTGGTCATTTTACATGTTAATATACCTAAAAGTTCTAAAGATGGTTAAAACAAATATCCTTTCAATCATTTAAAATGTTAAACTTCAACAAATAAACCAAAAAAATAGAAAAAAAAACTTCTACACGTAAAGTTAGCAAAAAAAAAATTGATTTTTACCCTCATTCTTACGGTTTCCAAAGCCTCAATACTTTCAAACCCTTAAAGACACATATGCGGACAGGAGAGCACCACCTCCTTAGTTCTCTCAATGCCGACCAGCCTTACCTCTCGCCGGCATGCCCTTAACAGCCAATGCCACTGCCTCCACTGGCCGCCGGTCCACCTCCGGCAGGTCACGGGCTTGCAAGTCACGGCACCCTAAGCCCAAAGGTCACGGCCTCACGTGCTTAGGCATGGCCTCAAGGGCGATTCACAGGCTCACCGATGATGGCGCCCATAGACGGCAGTCGGCAGGTGTCACACCCCCCCCCCCCTAGAAGGGTGCAACGCGAAACCAGCTGGTTAACATATATACTTCAAAGATAAACAGAGCTTTACTACAAACCTCTGAAGAAACAACGGAAGTATGACTTAAACGTCACAGTCGTTTATAAGTAAAAAGATTGAACATAATTCCAGACCACCTTTCTCCTATACAAATGCTACACTCCAAAACAAAAGAAGAACAACTAAAATTTTGCTCACCCAGCGTAATACTCTTGATTCTTTCCAAGGTAATCATCTTCGTCCCCTGAAAAATATTCCGACTACGATATTAGAAAAAAAAAAGTATCGAAAATGCGTTAGCCTGATAGCTCAGTAGGGTATCCAGTGATTCTAAGTCCAAACATGAATTAATAATATTATGAATGGTTAGTACAAACATATAAGTCACTTGAACAGGTGATACATCTATACTTAAGAATAATTTTAACATATCGAGTATCACTTACAAGCATTTGCTAACAATTGCCTTCAAAAGAAACATGAATAGCATATCGGGTAAGATTTGCATTCTTGTAAAACATATACGAGAATGGCAAGTAAGACCTAAATACTGACTTGATCTCAATAAGTATAACGAAACGACATAAAAAAGTTCAAGACAAATATGAGCTAAGTACAAGAATATCAATGTGCAAATATGCCCCTCATGCACAAGCCAACTTTTCCTGAGTGCGATAGACTTTTCGTATCGCAACCAATTGATATAGCAGATTCAATAGAAGAAGTCCAACGTTATCACAGGAACGCCAATAGTTCCTTTCGGGAAGTAGTACACATAGCTAGTACGTACTATCGAGACATGAAGGAGAACGAGAACCCTGGCCGGATTACTTCTAACCCTGGCAAATAACACCATCAACTCACTTTTTCCTCCTCCTTCGTGTGACATGCATAATCATGTACAGATGTTAGCAAAAATGTCATCAAGTATCTCAAAAGAGGTTTAATCGCCTCTTAAGTCATATTTGCCATAGCCATACTAGCCTAGAATCTCGTGCCAAGTACGGGACGGTTTATTAACACTAATTTATTAATGCATAATAAAATATATGTCATAATCTTATTATTTTATTGTTATTTTATCAAAGATAGTTACTTTAATTTTTGGCGTGAACTTTCTCATAGTTACCAACTGTAACATCTTGAAAATTTGGAGCTCCGCCACCCCGAACTCCTGAAACGTTAACATATCACATCACATGGAACCTGCCAAATCCTATTGACTAACACATACTTTAAAACATTTAATCTGATATCAACTCAAATTCTTCAAATACAGATTACAAAACTGCTTGAACTTTAAAAATTAAACCTAGGTTCCTTACAACCTCGAACATCTTCAAAACGAGTTGACGGTACCCACCCGTGCAGGGGTCCTACTATATAGTAATGATGGGCTCACCAGAATCTCACTCTGACGTTAAACCTATTCCCGAGCATTCTAGTCTGAACATTACCTGCAGAAGAGAATCAAATGAAGGGTGAACTTTTGAGAGCTCAGTAACGTCGTCCAAGGACAACTAAAAGAATTAGAAAACGATTCAAAAGAATCCAACCAGCGATGATTTCTAAAAATATTTCAAATGATCTAAATAGCTCGATAATTTCAAAAATGATCAAAATTTATCATAAACAGATACTAAAATAAACAATAATAATCTTGACGGGTTCCAAAACAATCATTAAAAGATCATTTTCAAAGTCATCTTCCAAAATACAATGATGGTTTTCAAAGGATTTCAAAACGAGTTCACAGATACTTCAACGGAAGAGGGGAAGGGTTTCCAAAACGAGTTCACGGATACTTCAAGGGAAAGGGAAGGGTTTCTTACGAACACAAACGGTTTGATCACAGTATGGGGAGAGTTTAAGCTCAATCTCCTCAGTCATGTAACAATAATTCATTTGAAAATCGTTTCCATAATAGCCGTTGTTAGATACAATATAAGCCAATTCAAAGACGTTGATCCTGGGCAGATGTAATGCCATTTAGGCAATGCGTAGATGTACACATGAATGATAGACCAGAATAACTAGCCATCTTCATCGATCAAGGAACTAGCATACTTCCCCATAGGAAACGGTAACAAACCAGCTTTATAACACCTCTCCACAGAACAGATTCCCAGGATCAACACAGAAACAACATTCACATAATCAACAAGAGATTCACTGCTTAATGTACAAAAGAATGAGCACGAAGATGAATACAAATAACCGGAACATTTATGATTTCAATAACAATAAAATACTGATATAAGTCATCACTCGAAATTCCAAAATAACCAAAAATAAACAATAAGAACGATTACGAGCGGTTATCGAATTTGAGTGTAACAGTTCAGTAGAACGAATGCAAATAATTATCAAATTTGCTCAGCATATGATGCAAGGTGAGCATCAATAAGATTTCCAAATAATCGATTTAGGTTCAATATTGGGACTTTCTAAGCAATAACATGCTGATATCAATACATAATTCAGTATTTGACATTAGTCATAAGTAAACCAAAGGAGTACTTACAAGTACGAGTTATAAAAACAAGTGTTCGGACGAAAGTCCTTCTCCAGTGTTCAGATAAAAACCGTTACCTGAATCCAAAGCTAAGCTATTTAACTGGAAGGTCTGTTGCTTCAACAAAAATGGAATAATCGAATCATTAGAACACGGCTTACTGTACAATATTATAATTTAATAAAGACCCACACATACTCCCAATATAAACCTCTTTCATCGGATATGTAAAACAATCGAAATGCCCTTTATGTGCAAAATTACCAAAATTCCTCTTATGCGTAAAATTACCAAAGGGCCCTCTCGGACTTAAGCAGAATCATTAAAGTAACCTTACCATATGCGAATTTATTCAAAAATACCTTTTATAAGTAGAATTATCAAAATACCCCCTAGGGGTTCTGGGCTCCAGAAAAATCTCAAAAATACTTTGAAACAATATTTTAAGCATCCTAAAATCATTTTTAAGCTAAAAACTTTTAGTCCAAAAATTCCGAACTGGCGTCCGCACTGAGCGCTTAGAAGTCGGTTTGGTAAAAATAGCTATTGGCTTCGGAATGGAGTAAATTTTTAGATAATAAGACATTTCAGTAAAATAAGGTTTTTCCAAAATTTTCATATTAAAGTAACTTGGTTTGGTATGCTAATTAAATCAAAAATTTCTTTTAATCGATGCCCTAATTTAGTGTACTTCGCGGACACCGAAAATTCTCAAAAACATTTTTGAGTGTACATCTCATAAAATATATGAGGGGTTACTGTTTCAGACTTTGTCCAAATAAATTCTAAACATGCTTAAAAATGGAAAGGAATTTACCTAAAAATTCCTGTCTTTAGCGACACTTACAAATACTATTCATAATCAAAACACGCAGTGTTTCACATTACTCGCACACACCCTTCTCTTTTCCCCTACACACCACTCCCACAGCTCACCAACATACTTTACTCACACATAACCACGTCATTACATGCCTAACACTCACTAACACACATATATACACCTAACATAGACATATTCACACAATCACTCGCCCGAAACACACATGAACACATACCACACACTGCACCGCAGAAATGAACTCATTTACACACACACACGGCACAGATACACACACTTTCTACAAACACGCACTAATACATATATTCTTCCATACCTACACCTAAAACACGCATCTAATCACATAATTACATATTTACATACATAAATTACATGCACAAACACACTGGGAACACCCACTCAATGTCACCATTCGAACATACACACACACACTTACAGTCACAGACCCATACTGTTTCACCATTGTAAACACACACTAAACACTAACTAACACCCCTACCCACTGCACCCACATGAAAGCACTCGTAATTCACCAAAAACTTTACTCCATTCCACGCACAGAACCCCTAGGGGGTATTTTGATAAAAAAACCACGCACACAGTGTGCACACCCACTCACTAGAACACACCGAAAACACCCTCTTTACAACCATAAACACACACTAAATCATACACGCAACAGGGGTAGAGGGATTACCATAAAAACTCTTTCACTTTTTTCCCAATTTTTCTCTTTCTCCCCTACTTTTTTCTTCTTCCTTTGCATGTCCCTGTTCCATATGTTTCTTCTTCGTTCTGCTTTTCTTTTTCTTTTTCTGTTTCTGTTTCTCTCCTTGTTCTCCCCGAATTTTCTTCCTATTTGGTTTCCTTAGTTTTCTTTTATTACATTTATCCTTATTTTTTTATTAAATCTAGGTTAGTCATAACAGAATGAGAGATGTGGCAATTATACATAAAATGGTTTTGAAAATATTGACACCTAATGCAATTTTTTCCAAAATTGCGAATTGGCTCCAAACTTTCAATAATTACATTTAAGCCCCAAAAACTTTCTAATCTCTATCAATTTAACCAAACATCACTGAAAATATCTACCATCACTTAGTGTCAGAATTGAGAAATTATATGGTTCGGATCTTAAAATATTAATTTACAATTATACCTACAAAGTTCTCCAAAATTACAAAACGAACCCAAAAGTTTTTAAGATTATATTTTTGTCCCAAAATTATTTTAAGCTTCCATGCTCTACTAGTACCTGAGCATTGCTCAAAATTTATACCCGTTTATTTTTTAGGTCTCCAATAGTTATTGTAAATAGCTTCATGACCGTAAGTTTTGCTACAATTACCTAGGTATAGTTTTACATTGTGAAGGTTATATCGTTATATTTTTGTTTTTTGCCAAGGGTAACTTGAATTAGTTCTATTATTCTATTTCTGAAATCCCATATGTAAGTTTGTTTAAACTTCTCATATGTGGGGCATAGCCTCTTTGTTGGTCGTGAGGTGTTGTCAATAAAAAACAAAAATTATCATGTAATTTGTTTACCATAAGAAGTAATGAAAATTAAATATTACACTAAGATTTTTTACCAATACCAATTTAACAACATTTCTTTTCTTCTAAATCTCATACAAAATCTTTTAATACATTGATATAAATTCTTATCTTCAAGCCATGGTTTTGAGATACAAAGTCAAAATTAAATCTTAATAAGTTAGTATATTAATTCACTTGAATCTCACTATATTTTAAAATACTTTTCAAGTTATCTAAGGCTTATGAATATTGCTCTTGTCATTCCTGCAAAAATAATTAATTTAAAGATAAGGACCCCTTCGAATATGATATTTTAAGATGCAAACTAATATATTTAATATATAGCTTTATATCAATTCTCCCTAACTATTAGTTTTACTACTAAGTTTCACATTCATGCAAGTTTTACTTAATTGAAAAAATAGCCACATTTTGTTTTTTGGGTCATGAGGTCCCTTAAAAAATAATGGCCTACTTTTTGTTGACCAAAAGGATTGTCAAAGATCTATATTACATGTGGATAATATTTCACTCTAATTATGGTTATATGTTAAATAAATAAACTTAAACTAATTGTTACATTAATTATATCCTCCAAAATCTCACATGTTATTTATGTGTCTGCTGATCTATGGGTTTTTTTATCCTTATACTAGAGATTTTTCAAAGGATATAATAGTAAAAGTTAAGTTGTATAGTAAGTTACTATTTTCATTACCTAGAACTTTAGAATTCATTTTAGCAATATATATATATATATATATATATATATATATATATATATATATATATATATATCAATATGTGAAACAATTAGTTATTCACCAATACTCTAGCTATTTTGTTGTTTATGTGAATAAATTAAGCGAGCGAAGAACGACAAACCGTAACACGTTTAGATTAGTAACAGTTCAATAAAAACATTGTTGGATAGTTTAAGCTCCACCAGGAATTAAGGTTTACCTAAGTCACAAACGCTGGAGAAACATAACCCCTGCGCTTGTGGACGTCAGCTTTCTTTCTTCATAACTTTCTTCTTGTACTTTTCTACCTTCAGAAGGATTAGAACCAGGGTCTTGTGGTGGTCAACTTCAATTTCAATTGGGAGTGCTCTTGTCAGGGAAGGTGATGGCTAGTCCAAGCTGTGGACATATAAGTACTGAGGTGGGGGATTCAGTGAACGGGAGAGGTTGGCTTACTCCAAGCGATCGGACACCTATTTTGGATGCGTGTAAGAGATGGGCTTGTACTTTGGTTGGAAGGTTTATAGATTATCAAAAATTTTCCATACTGTGCTAAAGGAATCTACCTCTTTCACTTTAAAAAATAGGATGATCATGACCATTTTGTGACTGGTAGCCCCTGTGCGTGTAAGAGATGGACTTGTAATTTGGTTGGAAGGTTTATAGATTATCAGAAATTTTCCATGCGGTGCTAAAGGAAATAGGATGATCATGACCATTTTGTGATTGGTAGCCCCTGTTATTTGTGTGGAGGAGTCGTGATTCTAACAGGTTTGGATACAGTTGCGGCAACTCCTTTTCGAGTATTTTGATGCGGTGGATGCTGAACTAATTGGTCGTGCGGCTCGTCAGGTGTTGAAGATCAACTGGACACCTAAGAGTAAGAGGGAGTATGATCTCATCCTCGTACAGGTGCGGATTAATCCTTTCACACCAGCTATTATGGGCCGTTTGTGGAGCTGTTGGAGAATCATCTGCTTTGGTGGATATCCTTTAGCTATGAGAAGTTTTGGGTGTAGACATCCCATTTTTTATAGTTATTCCTAATTAAATAAATAGTGAGCTTTACTATTCATTAGAGTTTATTATTAAGTCTAGGCCTGGTACTATAACTAAATTAATTAATTTGGTCCAGCCCAATCCAGTTGTCAAGGTTGTAGATTCGGTTGTTAGGTCCGATAGTCTTGTCTATACAAGCGGTCCGATCCAGTCCAGCGGCCTAGTTTAATTGTGTCAGTCCATTCTAAGTGTCTAGATTTTATTTATCTAGATAATTAAGGGAATAATTCTGTGAATTATTCCTGATAAAAGGAATTAAGTCCTTGATTTATATGAGTTAGAAAGATTAATCCAAATATGGTACATTACATCTACAAAATCAAAGATAATTACCAAAATTAGGGTAAGATAATGACACAAAGTTCAAGAAATTCATTATGAATTTGTAAGAGGAACTGGCTGGTTTTCTACAAATCACCCGATTAGGTGACTATTGTCAACTCTGTATTTTTTATCAAATATTCTGACTTATCTCCAGGTCGCAAATTGGCATAGTCAATTTTATCAGTTCTCGCGCCCTAAAGCACTATAAATAGGCCCCATGCCCTTTATGTTCAGGGCTCAGAGTTTCTAAGCATATTCTCTTTAGAGATTTTATACCATTTCTTTGTGAAGTGGTATATCATCTCTCTTGAAAATTCAGCCATCCATATTCACTTAAAAGTTATTCCATCTCTTGCATCATGGATCCTAGGGAGAGCGTTCCCGAGTCATCCAGAGAAGCAAATTCGCAAGGTAATTTTAATAGCTTTATTGTCTAGATAGTCATTCTAGAATTATTTCTCATTTCCTGCGCTTACATTTTTATTATGGCAATCAAAAAGAGTATTTTTCATTTCTAGGTCTAGGTCTAAGACCAAAATGTAGATTGCTTCCCATAAGACCAGAGTCAAATTACAGTGGTTTTGATATCAGTTTGTTCGACCGGATACATAGACAATTCGACCATTGCACAAGCCAACAATAAAATGATTTTCCCTATTTTGAATTAAACAAGATGGCGACTCCATTCTACCCTCCTTAGCCACTCCATAGCCAACGGGGGAGCCAGGTTCTCTCTCACAAACACTTTGTAGGTATGAGGATCATTCGATTATCTCAAGGAGGATATGTCGAACCCCCTAACCAAGCTCTGCCCCAGTCTTTGGTCTATAGTTCCTATCTAGTACATCTCGAAGGGAGGGATTATCTGGATACGGGCCTCGACGTCCACGTGATGGTGGAAGAGCACTAGCTCTCCTAAACAAAATTTCTCTTGTGAGGGACCCACCAACAACTGGCATCGAGAAGTGCCAACTCATCGAGATAAGGCTTGGGCGTCTCCCACTTGGACAGAGACGCCTAAAATAAAGTGAACAAATTATATGTATTCATAAGTGTGCATGAAAGAAAATTCAATAATCAAATTAACCCGTTGAAGTTATCCCAGTAAGCCTAAACTGTGCTCATCCCCAAAATTCCATCAGTATACTGCTGGCTCAATCTCCTTGGTGTGTCCCTCAACCAATCACGAAGCTCATGATCCCAGGACCTCGAAGGCCCAAACATGTGTGAATTGAGGTAACATGTGAGCAAGATGTCTAAAAACATGCATGTGAGAATAATTAGAAAATAACTAAAAAAAGTATAAACATACCTCCCAGATGTTGCAGTACCCCATGAAGCTATGAGATTGCCTTTAGGACACCGCACTGATAAAGTGATACAGATATACCAAAGCGAGAGTGACCCAGTCGTAATCCTTTATCTCTCAGACCTCCTCTAGAGCCCATAGGCACCACAACTCTGCGGAGTCATTCACATTGCTAAAAAATGTCTCCTCCAAGACATACAGCAAGAAACCTATGACATACTGATAACAGTGGGTCATTAGCCCCTTCTAAAGTTATACCGTCGTAGTGTGCATGAAGGGTACCCAACAAGATAGAACTGCCCATTTTGTAGGACGGCTCAAAACCAAGTAACCGGACCATGAGATCTCGGTCTTTATAGAGGTCATAGAACAAAAGAATAGGCTTCTCGCGAACGTGAATGCCAGTATTATTCATGAAATCATAAAGGGTAAGTGTCGCTTCCCTGAATAGTAAGTGGAAAGTGTTGGTGAAATCCCACCAACACTCAGCCAAATACAGAAGATGCTTTTTGCCACGGGTCATAGCATGCAGTCCGTCTAGGAAAAGCTTGAAATTGGTACCGGCTATCCTAGCTCCTACAGGATAGGGTATCTTAGTCCACCATTCCCTAACTAAATTTTGAGAACCCCTACATATATAGCATGTTTGACGGGAGACGGTACGAAATCAAGAAAAGAGATAAGAATCTCAAAGAGCCATCCCATTTATGCATGGAATACCTAAAAAACTAGCATCGATAGGGCCTATTTTGCATGGGTATGACTTGTGTATGAAAAAGTGTGAATTGGCATGTAAAATTGGAGGAATTCATTGAAAGACATGCCTCGTCAGCAAAAGAGTTCTTGTTTGAGTGAACTTTTTGATTCGGTGTCAAAAGCAAGTGATTATCTGTCTGATTCATCGGCCAGAAGCATGAAATTCAGCCAATTTGTGGCCTCCTTCGTGTCCCTTTCTAGTTTGTATAAAATTCAAAGTTTCTCAAATATTTGGAGATAATGGAAAATTATTGAAGGATATTATAGGTGATAACCCTACGGTTATTTAACCGAGGATTACATTTGATTTTGATGATAACTAACATTAACGATTATGTTGTCTAACATGCATTGAGTTAATGAAGTAATAGGTACAATCTCATACTCATGCAAATAGAGAATTAGACGAGCAAATCGTTCAAAGTCACTCAACAGAACGCATCAGAGAAGGAATTTGTCGATTGAGTTTTACAATGCTTTTATTTCCTTCTTTGTAACTAGACTTAGAGAGATGATCGTAACGATGACCGTATACCTAGAACTTGCCCATAGGTTTCCCTTGCATGCATAAAAGTTTTTCATTCTTTGAAAACAAGGGAAGTGCATTTTCTAGAATGCAGTCGACTGCAAGTTGGGCAGTAAGGTATTACAGTCGACTGTATTGGAATGCAGTCAACTGCAATACTTCCAGTAGCCTATTACAGTCGACTGTATTGGAATGCAGTTGACTGCAAGTTAGAAATTTTGAATTTCCAATGGCTACTTTGGGAGTACAGTCGACTGTAATGGCGCATTACAGTCGACTGTATTTACCGTTTGGCGCATTTAATGCTCCACCTAATTCCAAACGGCTATATTCATTCCCACCCCTATAAATACTCATCTTGGGCATAGTTTTCATTCATCAATGGCATTCAAAGCTTTCTTATCTTGCTTATTCTCAAAGATCAAAGCAATTGTTCAATCTCTCTTGGTTTCCATTGTTTTCTCATCCATTTCAAGAGAGAATTTATTGTGAGCTTACATTTGAAACACTTTCATAAAGTCATCATACACTCATCTCTCTTGTTCTAGAGCTTGAACTTGTACACATCTACTTCTTAAGAGTGAATCTTTGTACACAATTCTTTATCTAAAGTTTCTTGTTGAAAGCTTAGGGTTGTCAAGCTTTAGAGCTTTGGGATTGTCAAAGCTTGTTCTTGATGTGGGCATATCATCAAGGGATTGTAAGCGGTTTGATCTTGACCCGTAAGAAAGATCATACTAGTGGATTCTAAGGCCTTTCAAGGGACTTCCTTGAAGGAGTGGATGTAGGCTTGAGGGTATTTCAAGCCGAATCATTTAAATCTCCTTGTCAAGTATCTCTAAACCCTTCTCTCTTTACATTATCATTTTATACTTGTGTTGAGATTGGTTAGTTTGCTTATTTGAGATATTGTGTTTGTGGTTTGTTGCTTGTATCTTTTTAAGTGTTAACTTCTCTAAGTTTGTTGTAATTACTTGTTAATTTTTTAAAGTAGTCTTAAAACCCTATTCACCCCCCTCTAGGGTTATCTTTTTGGTTTCTAGTGGTATCAGAGTCTCGGCTTTTGATATATTGGGTAACGCCAAGAGAGTTAATCGATCACGGCTTATGTTGGGGGAAATGGAGGGTAGTTCTACCACTAGGCCTCCATTATTTAATGGGACCAATTATAGTGTGTGGAAAGTTAAGATGAAAATCTACATAGAGTCTCAAGACTATGAGATGTGGGATATTGCTGAGAATGGCCCATTAATTCCGATAAAGGTGGTTGACAAGGTTAATGAGCCTAAATCCAAATTGGAGTATAGTGATCATGATAAGAAGAGGATTTGTATGAATGCTAGAGCGAAAAAGTTGTCTTGTTTGTGCTTTAGACACTAATGAACTCATAGAGCATTATGTGGAATTCCGCTAAGAGTATTTGGGATACTCTACAAGTTACGCATAATGGAACTTCACTTTTTAGAGATTCCAAGATGAACTTATTGTTTAGAGATTATGAGCTATTCCATATGCTTCCAAATGAATCTGTTACGGATATGAATACTCGTTTCACTAACATTGTAAACCCTTTGAAGCAATTGGGCAAGGAATTCACTAATGGTGATCTCGTAAGAAAGGTGATTAGATCCTTACTAAGAGCTTGGGATGCAAAGGTCACCGCCATCCAAGAATCGAAGAATCTTAATATCTTTCCTCTTGATGAATTGATGTGCTCACTTATGACATACGAAATGCAACTCAAAACCTTTGATCAAAAAGACGTCAAGAAGAAGCCTACATCAATTGCTCTTAAGGCTTCATCTTCAAACCTTGAGTCAAGTGATGATGAAGAAGAATTTGATGAAGAAGATGTTGCAATGGTTGCAAAGAACTTTAAAAAATTCTTAAGGTTTAGAAGGAATGGTGGGAGAAGGCAACAAAATGCTAGCAATGAAGAGAAGCTTTGCTACAAATGCCACAAGCCGGGACAAATGAAGATGGATTGTCCTATATACAAAAGGGAAAAGAAGGAAAGAAAAAATGTTTGGGAAAGAGTTAAAAGAAGACAACTCTCTAAGAAAGAGAACAAAGAGAAAGAAAAAGCAATGAATGCCGAACATACTCCAACATGGAGTGACTTCGATTCAAGTAATGAAGATGATGAGAAGAATGAACAAGAAAATATGTGCTTCATGGCAATGATGAGGTAAGTTCTTCTTCTGGTAGTGATAGTGAAAGTTTCGAATATGCTTATGATAGCCTATATGAGGAATCAAAGAAAATTTTTAAGAAAAATATTAATTTATCAAAAAAATTCCTTGAGGCTAATAAGAAAATTGAGAAGTTGAGAATGGAAAATAATGAGTCGCATGCCAAGAATGATTGTGTTTCCAACCATTAATATGTAAAACATGTGAATAATGACTTGGTTGAATTAATTGCTAACACTCCTAGCTCAAAACAAATCTCTTGCAAAAATTTGGCTTTAGAAAAGCAAAATGAAGATTTAAAACTTAAGATTTGTGATTTGAAAAAATGTCTTCAAAAATTTGTTGATGGTCAAAATAATTTGGATGTCAAGCTTGGACGCCAAAGATTTGGCCTAAACAAAGGTGGTCTTGGATTAGATCCCTTGGCCTTGCTTCCTAAAATCTTTCAACAACAAGCTAGGTTGAATATTCATTCAAAACAACCAAAGAACTATTGCACACCATTTACACATTGTGGTTGGTACAACAAGAAAGGGCATACGACTAATTATTGTCCTTGTAGAATTGTTTATGTTAGAGGTAGAAAAAAAATGTGGGTTGTGAAAGGTCAAGAATACAAATGCAAGACTAACACCCAAGGACCCAAGAAAATTTGGGTACCAAAAGTTACTACTTGATTTGTGTTTATAGGTATGTCTCACAGCAAAATCTAGTAACAAGAAATGGATTCTTGATAGTGGATGCTCTAGACATATGACCGGCAACATATCTCTTTTCACCTCAATTGATCTTAAAGAAGGAGGAAAGGTGACCTTTGGTGACAACGCTCAAGGAAAAATCAAAGGTAAATGAACTATTGGTAAGGAACCACATTCAATTGAGAATGTGTTATATTGAAGGTTTAAAACATAATTTGCTAAGTATTAGTCAATTTAGTGATAAAGGTTTTAGAGTTATTTTTGAAGCTTCTCATTGCACTAAACAATCCTTGAAGAATAATAAAACTATTTTGGTAGGAAGTAGAGATGATAATGTTTACTCCATACAATTAAATGATTTAGCTAACCAAGATGTTAAGTGTCTTAGTGTTATAAGTGAGACATCTTGGCTTTGGCATCGAAGACTTGGACACATACATATGGAGCATTTGGAGGATATTTCGAGCGCAGAACTTGTGAGGGGACTCCCGAAGATCAAGTTTGAGAAAGACAAAGTATGTGATGCTTGTCAAATGGGTAAGCAAAAGGAAGTCTCTCACAAACCGAAGAAAATGGTATCTACTTCTAGACCCTTGCAATTACTTCATATAGATTTGTTTGGACCAATCCCTACTACTAGTCTTGGTGGTAAATCATATTGTTTTGTATTGTTGATGACTATTCTCGCTATACTTGGACTTTCTTTTTTGGCTACCAAAGATGAATCTCTAGATGTGTTCACTCTATTTGCAAAACGTGTTCAAAATCAAAAAGGATATTTGATAACCTATATTCGAAGTGATCATGGTAGAGAATTTGAAAATTCAAAAATAGGAGCTTTGTGTGATGACTTTGGTATATCACATAAATTTTCGGCTCCTAGAACTTCTCAACAAAATGGTGTAGCCAAAAGAAAGAATAGGTCTTTGCAAGAAGCGGCAAGAACAATGCTTAACGAATATGGTTTACCTAAGCACTTTTGGGCGGAGGCGGTCAATTGTGCATGTTTTGTTCTCAATAGAGTCATCTTGCGAAAAATTTTGTTAAAAACCCCTTATGAGCTTTTTAATGATAAGAAACCTACGGTGAACTTTTTTACAGTCTTTGGTTGTAAATGCTTTATTTTAAATACTAAGGATCACCTTAGCAAATTTGATTCCAAAACATATGAGGGTATTTTTCTTAGTTATTCTAATAATAGTATGGCATATAGAGTTTATAATAAAAGTACTTTTGTTGTAGAAGAATCCATTAATGTTAATTTTGATGAGACTAATCCTTTTCTTCGGAGGACTAACATTGTTAATGTAGATGATATGGACAATGACATGAGAACTTTGGATATAAGTGAAACACTATAAGACAACCCCAAACAATTTGTTCAAAAAGAGCAACAATCAAGCTCTCAAAAGGGAGACAAGGAACCAAGCAATGATGTTTCAAACTCGGACAACTCTCAAGCATTACCAAAAGATTGGACTTACAAAAAGGATCATCCAAGCGATCAAATCTTAGGAAATCCTTCGAGTGAGGTAAGAACTCGACACTCTCTTCAACAACATGTTAATTTAGCTTTTCTTTCCCAAATTGAACTAAAGAACTTCTCTGAAGCTCTACATCATGAATCTTGGATGCTTGCTATGCAAGAAGAGCTAGTTCAATTTGAAAGAAATCAAGTTTGGACCCTTGTGCCTAAACCTCAAAACTATAGGATTATAGGCACGAAATGGGTATTTAGAAACAAACTTGATGAATCCGGAGTCGTGGTTAGAAACAAGGCTAGATTAGTGGCCCAAGATTATAACCAAGAAGAAGGAATTGATTTTGATGAGACTTATGCTCCGGTAGCTAGACTTGAATCTATTAGAATGCTTTTAGCTTTTGCGTGCTATAAAGATTTTACACTCTATCAAATGGATGTCAAGAGTGCTTTTCTAAATGGTTTTATTTCGGAGGAGGTTTAAGTGCCTCAACCTCCCGGTTTTGAGCATGAAAAATTTTCAAACCATGTTTTCAAGCTTAGCAAAGCTCTTTATGGTTTAAAACAAGCTCCTAGAGCTTGGTATGAAAGGCTAAGTAGTTTTTTTTTAGAAAATGATTTTCAAGAGGAAAACTTGACACCACTCTTTTTATAAAATCTAAGGGCAAGGACTTATTGTTGGTGCAAATTTATGTTGATGATATTATATTTGGTACTACTAATGGATCCTTGAGTGAAGAGTTTGCTTCTTGTACGAGTAAGGAGTTTGAAATGAGCATGATGGGAGAACTCAACTTCTTCCTTGGATTGCAAATCAAACAAAGCAAGGATGGAATCTTTATCAACCAAGCCAAATTCACCAATGAGCTACTAAAGAGATTTGACATGGAAAAATCTAATGCGTTTGACACTCCAATGAGCTCATCATTAAAGCTTGATAAAGATGAAAAGGGTAAGGATGTGGATATTAAGCGTTATCAAGGTATGATCGGATCACTCCTTTACCTTAGCGCAAGTAGACCCGATATAATGTTTTGTGTTTGTTTATGTGTTAAATTTCAAGCTTGTCCTAAGGAATCTCATTTGATTGTCGTCAACAGAATTCTTAGATATCTTAAAGGCACTCACGACTTAGGGTTGTGGTTTCCTAGGAGCACATCATTTTTTGACCTAGTTGGCTACTCCAACGCCAACTATGCCTGATGTAAAACCTAGTAGAAAAGCACTAGTGGCGATTGTCAATTCCTAGGACATTCACTTGTTTCTTGGAGTTTCAAGAAGCAAAATTTGGTTGCACTCTCTACTACCGAAGCCGAATATGTGGCGGTTGGTGCTTGTTGTGCACAAATTCTTTGGATGAAACAAACTCTTTTGGATTTTGGACTCAAGTATGATCTCATACCTATCTTGTGCGATAACTAGAGTGCCATTGATTTGAGCAAAAATCCCATCCAACATTCACGAACCAAGCACATAGAAATCAAACACCATTTTATCCGTGATCATGAGCAAAAAGGTGATATCGTTCTCAATTTCGTGGACACAAATCACTAATTAGCGGATATCTTCACTAAACCGTTAGAGGCTAAGAGGTTTACCGCTCTTAGAAGAAAACTTGGCATGTCTTCACCTATGTAACTAATTTTTTTTTACTTCTTGTGGTTCAAGCATGCAAGTTGCACTTCACATGCTTGAGCATTATTTCATATGCTTATCACATGTTTTGGTTATTTTCTCTCAAAATTATTGATTTTGTTGCTATCCATCCTTGGTGTTTAAATTGTTTTGCACACATTTATATTGCAATATTCATATGCATAATCAATTTCAAGACTGTTTGACTTTTGACATTAGAGTCGACTGCATGTTGAAATACAGTCGACTGCATGTGTTGAATACAGTCGACTACATGTTGGAATACAATCGGCTGCGTTACGGGGAAAGGGCATAAATTTGACCCATTTCGGCAGAGTTCTCTTTGTTCTCTCAATCCTTCGAAAACCTTTATCTCTTCTCTCACACTAGGACTCAAATCTTCGCAGATCAACTTGAAATTGGTATGTAATTCTTTCCAAATCTTGTTCTAATACATGTTTTGCACACTTTCATTGTTCATTTTCACCTACATTGTCCAAAATCTGTGCAAATTAGAATTGCGCACTTTCACATTATTTCATCAGATTCGTATCAATTGAGCATGCTATTACATGTTTTTACTCTTAATTCATGCTTAAGATTGTTCATTACATGATTCTACATAGTTCTATTACATGAATTCATGCAAAAATCATTTTTTTCTAAATTTCATAAATTAGGGTTTTTCGTATGTCAAAATTTCTTCAATTAATTAAGCAATTTCATGTTTCATCACTTGATTCATGTTTAATTATGTTATTTTATCGTTTATACATAGTTATTTACATTTAATTTGTCCAAAATTCATTTTTCCCCAAATTGCATGAACTAGAGTTTATATTTTTCAAAAATTATTTAAAAATTCATACTTGTTTTGTTTGTTTTAGCCTAAATGCATGTTGCATTATCTTTCTACCATACTTTCACATGATTTATTTTAACAATTTCACTGAAAACATCATTTTTCAAACATTTCATAAACCCTAATTTTTTATTTTCTTTGCATTTTCATACATCTTACTTATGTTATTTATCTTTCAAATTTGTTAGACTATTTCAAGAATGGCAAGAGAGAAACATGTGCGCGCCAGTTTATCACGATCACGAGCCGCACCCGCGCCCGAACCTGCCCCGAACCTGCCCCGGTAGAGTTTGACCGCAACCGCTATCAGAACCGTGAGGTCTAGACCGTTTCTCCACACAAAACTCTTCCCCTCTGGCTCCAAGTTTGCGTTTAGACACTCCATTTCTCTTTAGCATAGGTGTACTTAGACACCTTTGGGATTTCTATCTAGACCCCCTTACTGATAGGAATACCATCCTATATTATCCTGATGCAATTTTATTTTATGCGAATTTGACTTGGAGCATTTCCAGTGAGTTGTGTATACTCACATCTTACAGTTAATTATCCTAATTGGGTTAATTTAGGGTTTTTTTACGATTTATCCGGACAATCAGGGTTTAATTAGGTTAATCACTGGTGATTAGGGCTAATTAGAGATTAACAGTAAATTATGGTTAATTAGTTTTTATTAGGGCTAGTTAGGGTCGATTAGGGCTAATAAGGCTAATTCGAGCTAAATAGGGTTAATGCTAATGACGGCTAATTCAACCTAAATAAGGTTAATTGGGTTTAGTTAGACTTAACTATTGTTAATTAGGGTTTAAGTAAGAGCTAATTAAGGTTAATTAGAGTTAATGTATTAATTAGTGTTAATTAGGATTGAGTCAATTTAGAATTCGTTGAGTTCATTCGCAAAATTGATATTGTCCCACCTGTGATTGAGTACAGGGTTTAAGTGTAAAGTTAGGGTTAGATTGTACTTAGGATAATTATGGTTAATTAGGAATATATTAATAGGGTTTAATTAGTGTTTAGTTAGGGTTAATTAGGGTTACCTAGGAATGTGTTAGGAGTTAATCAGCTAATTAGAGTTAATCGGGGTTACTTAGGGTTAATAAAGGTTATTTAATAATAGTTAATTAGGTTTAATTAGGGTGAATCGGAGTTAATTACAGTTAATCACGGTTAATTAGGGTTGATAGGGGTTCATCAGGGTTAACAAGGTTTAATTAGGATGAATCAGGGTTAATTAGGATTAATTATAGTTAATTAGGGTTACCTAGGCATGTGTTAGGGGTTAATTGGGATTAATCAAGATTATTTTTCTACGGTTACCCATTGTGCAGGGATTCAATTTCCATGTGACTCCCAACTATCAATCAAAGGGGCAAAGGCATCAATTTCTAAAACTTCACATTACAACAATTCTGGAAATTAGAAAGAACACTTCGACATCAAAATAACTTGAAAAAAAATTCAAATTAACTATAATCAGAATAATTAAACAAGTCACAGCAAATGCCAAGAATATAGCACTATGCTGGGCATGGAGGATTGATGAAACAGGGATACTACAGATTAATTGAGGGTTTAGTGTACTATGTAGAATGTACATAAACATAGGCATGTAAGTTTTGAATTTAATGGAATAAAGGACATTTCACAAAAATTAAATCAAAATAATTCTAACATGTACTTCGAGTAATGTGGACGTACTTAGGCTTTATTAGGCTAATTTGGATGTAGTAAGATTAATTAGGCTTTGTTATAGGTAATTAGGGTATATTCGGGCTAATAAATTTTTATAGGATTTAGGGTTTAAGGTTAACTCGTTCAAATAGGTTTAACCGGGGCTAATTACGGTTAATTAGTTCAATTAGGATTAATCAGGGCTAATTAGGGTTTATGGATTCAATTAGGGTAAATCGAGATTAATTAGGGCTAATTTGTTCAATTACGTTAAAACAAGGTTGTTAATCACAATTAATTGATTCAATAAGCATTAATTGGGTTAAATTAGGGTTAATTCATTCAATTAGAGTTACTCAGGGGTTAATTATTGTTAATTGTTTAGATTAGAGATAATTAGGTTTTGATTAGGGTCAATTCGGTTTACTTAGATTAATGGCTAATTTGCTATTAGTTTAGCACGCCATTTTGGCAGTAACTTTTTAGCTTCCATTAGATCATAGTTTGATCTAGATGAAACAAAATACCAAATTGACTTAAGATATCAGACATAGCCCCAATCAATAGCAAACCCTAAAATTCCAACACACCCAACTCAAACACTTATACTGCAACTTTAACATACAGATAGAAGTGCAAAGCCTCATTCATCAATCTGCTACTAGTTTGATCCTTATTTAAATTTATACCAAAAATCTGGCCTCATTCATCAATCTGCTACTAGGAAAGATGACAATCTCAACAAATTGCTAATATAATCAATGAAATCAATAAGACAATAGATGACAATCTCAATGTGTTTCTACATGGCAAAGTTGAATTTATCTGTTGGGTAACCTAATGACAATCTCAAATAGCAGACTATCATAGAGATTTAAGCATTTAACACTCAAAGGCTGAATTTGCTCATCAACAAAACTTAAAGGCATCTAACATCATTTCGCATCAAACAGTGTGGTATCTAGTACATCAAGACAAATCAAATAGCGGTAGATTTGAGAGATAGAGGCAGTGGTAGATCTGCTAGAGAAAGACGGTGGAAAGGGCAGTGACGTTGCGAGATGGAGGCAGTGGAGGCGACAGCGGCGTTGCGACAGATGCCTTGTCGTCTGTTCATATGCGAATGAAAAAAGGGAGATGGAGGAGGAGGTCGGTGGCCGATGGAGGCGATGGAGGGGATGGTCGGTGGCTGGTGGAGGCGATGGAGGCGATGGGCTGTGGAGCTGAGAGAATAGGAGTGGAGGACGATGGGTCATCACTGCTGTGGAAAAAATTAGGGATTTTATGATAGGACTATATTTCGTCGCTAAAAGTCTATCGCTAAAAGCATAATTCTTTAGACATTTAGCGACGGAAATTTTTAGCGACGGAAAATGACGTCGCTACAATACTTTTTAGCAACGGAATGTTTAGCGACCATAAGATTCCGTGGCTAAAAAAATTAAAAAGGTGCTCAAAAATTAAATACTTTTAGCGACAGAAAAGCCATCACTAAAACTTTGTAAGTAAAAAGCTGTTGGTAAAGGTTTTTACCGACGAATGTACTCGTCGCTAAAGACTTCTTGCGATGGACTTTTCGTGACGGTACACGCCTTCGCTAAAGGTGACTTTTAGCGACGGATTGCCTCCGCCGTCCTCCTACCTTGCAAGCAAATACCCTGTCCCCCAACCCGCAATCACCTCGTGGGAGAATTTACCGCCGCTGCCTACCACCTGCCACTCCCGCCACTCCTCTACCGCCCGCCACCTATACGTATAATTCTATACTTTATACATGTATGAATAATTACATGTTCGAATTATATGTTATATATGCTTTATATTTTTGTTACATATGCTTTATACATGTATGAATAATTACATGTTAGAATTATATGTTGTAATTGTTAGAATGTATAATTGTATTGATAGTTAGAAACAATTAACCATTATTAACCCTAACCAATCTGAATAAACCTAATCAACCCTAATTAAGCATGATTAACTATAATCAAACCCTAATTAAATCCTAATTCAATACAATTAAGCCCTAATTAAACTCTAATACATCCCTAATTAACATAATTAAACCCTAAGAATAAACACTAAGTAAACCTAATTAAATCCTAACTAAACCTAATAAAACATGATTAACCTTAATCGGCCACAAATTAAACATAATTAAGCCCTAATTAAACCCTAATTAAACTTTAATACACCATAATTAACTTAATAATCCTAATTAGTCCTAATTAAGCTCTAATTAACCTAATTACACCCTAATAATAAGCACTAAGTAAACCTAATTAAACATAATTAAATCCTAATCAGGGTCAAACCTTAATTATCCTAATTACATCCCTAATTAGCCCTAATTACAACATAATTACCAAAATTAGGCCCTAATTAAACCTATTAACCCTAATTACCTTGTGTAACCCTAATTAAACCCTAGTACTTCCCTAATTAATCCCAATAAGCTCTAATTAACTCAATTTAAACCCTAATACTTCCCTAATTCACCATAATTACCCTAAATAAACCTATAAACCCTAATTACCCTAGTTAACCCTAATTAAACCCTAGTACATCCCTAATTAAGGCTAATACGCCCTAGTACATCCCTAATTAACCCATATTCCACTGAAAAACGTGAGTCGCCCCCCCCCCCCCCCGCATTAGGAATATTTGTCGCTATTTTGTGAAGTCCATTGACAATGAGTTGGTTCAACTCGTTGCCACTGAATTTGAATTAAAGTATAATTGGTAATATATGTAACCATCTTTCCAAAATTTTAAATTTTCAAAAAGATGGCTACATATGTTACCAATTTTCAAGGGCATGCATGCATAAAAACTCTTAGTTCCCGTTCAAAAGTACTCATTACAAAGTAATACTTTGTAATGAGCCTTTGGATGTCCAGTTTGGACAATTTGAAAAAGCTAAGTGTTTATAAAACAGTGTATCGAGTCATACTCTGTGTTCTATATTGTGGATATTTGGTACACGCTCTCTAGTGTTTTTCAGGGTGCATACAAATCTAGGGTTCTAACATCCGTTAATTCTTACAAGAGCAAGATTAGACAAACTTTGTTGCAATGTATCAGAATGCATGTTCCAAGGGATGAAGAGTCACAACTGTCACGTATTTTTGGAAAGATTCATTTAATAGTCTTTCGGGGACTGTTGCCAAGGGTTGTATGCAAGACTTTAACTGAATTATCTCATTTCATTCGGGATATATGTTTAGTTTGTTAAATTGTTGCCTTTGTTGATGTTTGTCGCCTTAATATTTTGAATGTCAAATCACTGTTTCGCAGGCCTCGTATGGATAGATCATCAGGGGGTTTGGGTAGCAGTCCGGACAGCCATCAGCATCCACGAGTATAGGCACGAGTACTAGGGGATTGAAGTGATAGTTGGATACACCGGGGGTCGTCAATAGGCCTAAAGGCCTCATACACAGTCTCCCCAGTACGACTGTACGTGTCTTGATAGAAGTGTCCCCACCCCCTACTTCCCCTCCACACAAAGACACTAAACGTGGGGCGACTGTCGTTACAAGAGGACGAGATATGTTGCATTGCTATGGAGGTGTATAGGATGATCAAGGCGAATAATCAGGTACAACCACTATAAATGATGAGTAAACACTTTATACGATTGCTATTGAGATTAATGCGTCTGTGCCTTTACGTGCAGGGCATGCTGCTGAATATGCCGAGCCGGATTTGCCTCCCAGTGCTCCCATGGACGAGGACGATCAGTAGGCTCTAGATCAGGGATTCGCTGACCCCTGATCAGCCTTTCCTGGCCTCCTAGCTATTTGTATCCAGCTCCCTTTGTATCCAGCTCCCTTGCCCCTCCCCCCCCCCCACACTTGTATTCCCCTCCCCTCCCTACTCTATTGTCTCCGACTCCTGTGCCCTCCTGAACTTTGTATACATTTTATTTTACGAGTGATATAGAATTCATTCTTTATACATATGTGTTGTGTCTGTTTTAAGGTTAAAAATTGCTAATGGATCAGTAATTGTTTGACCACAGTGTGCATTGAGAATTATTTGTTGGATTGAGATTGTGTTGTTGAGAATTTGTAATTACAGATCTGGGTATTAAAAAAATATAAAATATTATTTTAAAAATTATTTTGACTTTTAGCAACGGAATTTTTTCCGTCACTAAAAAGTCTCACTAGAATAAATGATTCTTTAGCGACGGAAATTCCTCCGCTGAAATATAAAGCTACAGACTTTTAGCGATGGGAATTTCGTCGCTAAATCAAGAAATATTTAGCGATGGCTAATCCGTCACTAATTAACTGTCGTCAAAACTTTTGACGTCGCATTTTCCGTCGCTAAATATTTTACGCAATAAACTATGTCCAAAAAAAATAGATTGAAATAAAAAAAAATAGAATTAGCAACAGAAAATTCGTCAAAATTTGTATTTATACGTCCGTCGTTGGAGGGGGACTTTAGTCGATGGATTGAAAAAAATATGTAGCAAAACTTTTAGAGACAGAATTATAGGCAACGGACTTTTAGTGACGCTATGTCCGTCACCAAAAACCTTTGGAGATGGATTTATGACTTTTTGTAACGGAATTTTGCGTCGCTAAAAGACCTTTTTCTTGTAGTGAGAGTTAGATGAAAAGGTTGAGTTTTATATCAACAAAAATACTTCTTTAAAAATTGATTTGATTCCTTCTAAAAAGGAAAATTTTATATTTAAAATCTCAATTGAAAAAATTTTATATTTAAAATGAAAAATTAGAAAAGGAGATCGAATATCTGAACTTTACTCTTTCCAATTTTATACAAGGAAGAGAGAATTTGGATATAATTTTGAGAAGACAAATGTGTGCCTTTAAAAAAAGTGAGATTGGCTATGATCCTTCTAAGAAGCAAAAAGATTACAAAATTTCTTTGGCAAGAATCTAGCTTACAGCTCACCATCACACTCTGTACAACTTGTAACAAGAAGGGGCGCTTAGCGAAAAACTGTCCGCATAAATTAGGTAGAATTCCACAATCTTTTTCTGTCAATAATAGTAAAATGAAGTTAGTTTAGGTGCTGAAATCTCATATATCTAATCTTCCCTGACCCATAAAAGTATGGGTACCTAAAGTGTCAAAACCAGAATATATTGTAGGATTGCTTGAAAGCAAAGGTGGATTCAAGAAAGTGGATTCTCGATAGTGAGTGCTCAAGGCACATGATAAGTGGTCGTTCGCTATTCACACACCTTATTTCAAAGGATGGTGGTCTGGTTACCTTCAGAGATAACTCAAATTAAAATCATAGGTAAAGGTAAAATTGTTAATGGTTCAATCTCAATTGATAATGTATCTTTACTTGATGGTTTGAAATTTAATTTGATTAGCATCAGTCGATTAATCGATAGTGGGCACAAAGTGTGTTTTGAGGGTGATCACTGTCTGTTTAGTTATGCCTCGAATAGAGACACTCTGGTTGGTAAGTGAGATGGTAACATCTATACTCTCTCGTTTGACAAATTCGATGCTTCTCGAGAAATATGACTTTATGTTCAACAAAATGATACTTGGTTGTGGCATCGTAGATTAGGTCATGTGCATATGGACCAAATCAATAAATTGTTGTCGAAAGAACTTGTTAGAGGCTTACCAAAGTTGAAGTTTGCCAAAGATAAAGTTTGTGATGCTTGTCAATACGCAAACAATCAAAAAAACTCGTTTCATGCCAAAAAATGTTGTTTCCACCTCCCGTCCTCTTTAACTCCGTCATTTAGATCTTTTTGGCCCTACGAGGCATGCCGGTCTTGGTGAAAATTTTTATGCCTTTATCATTGTTGATTATTTTTCTAAATACCCCTGGATTCTATTTTTAACTCATAAGGATGAAGATTTTGAAAAGTTTTTTAGCCTTGTAAAGCTTCTCAAAAATGAGAAAGAGTTGAAACTTGTGGAAATCTGAAGTGATCATGGCGGCGAGTTTAAAAAAGATTTTATTCCATTATGTGATGAAAATGGCGTTGTTTCAAGAATTCTCTACTCTTCGGACTCCCCAACAAAATGGGATAGTAGAGTGAAAGAATCGTACCCTTCAAGAAATAGCTAAAACAATGCTTCATGAAAACTCTTTACCAAAATATTTTTGGGCCGAAGCCATCAACACTTCTAATTGCGTTTTGAATGGGGTTCTCAATAGACTCAATCTTGACAGAACTCCTAACGAACTTTTCTCCAATCGAAAACCAAAAATTGATTACTTCAAAGTTTTCAGTTGCAAATATTTTATTTTGAATAATCGTAAGAACAAAGGTAAGTTTGATGCAAAATCTAACGAGTGTATCTTTCTTGGTTATTCCATACAGAGTAGAACATACATAGTTTATAATCGTAAGACTTTTGCTATTGAAGAGTATGCTTGTTGTATTCGAGGAATCTAATATTCTTAATCCAAGTAAACATGTATATGATGACAGCGAGCACTACAAGATAAAGGACTTTAGCGACGGATAATTTTGTCGCTGAAAGAATAATAATTGTTGGCAAAGACGTGTAGAGATAGACTGCCAATCGCTAAAGATCCGTTGTCTATAACCCCGTCGCTAAAAATTTTGTGACGAAATTTTAGAATTCGTCGCCTAAAAGTCGACTTTCAGGGACAGATGTATAAATACAATTACCGACGAAGTACCCATTTCGAAATATATTTTCTATATTTTAATCTATTTTCTTTTTTTAATAATATTTTATTACGTAAAATATTTAGTGACAGAACATTCCGTCACAAAAAATTGATGAGTTTTAGCGACGGAATAACTGTCGCTAAACGTTTGTCGTTTAAAACTTTAGCGACGGAGTTTCCGTAGCTAAAAGTCATTTATTAATAGTAGTAATACTTTTAGCGGGACTTTTGGCAATGGATTTTATTCCATCGCTAAAAGTTGAACCAATTTAAAAAAATTATTTTTTTAACACCTAAACCTGTAATTACAAATTCTAAATAATCACAATCCACCAAATATTTCTCAATGCACATTAGGGTTAAATAATTAATGATCCATCGGCAATTATTTAACTCTAATACAGACAACTATTATATATAAAGAATGAATTCTATACTAATCAAAAAATAAAATGTATATAAAGTTCAGGAGAGCACGAGAGTGGGGTACAATATAGTAGAGGAGGGGAGTACAAGTCGAGGGGGGGCACGGGAGCAGGATACAAATAGCTAGAAAGGGAAGGGCTGATCAGGGGTCAGCGAGTCCCTGATCTGTATCGTGCTGATCGCCCTCGTCCACGGGGGCAATATGATCCGGATTTGGCTCGGCATGTCCAGCAGTAGTGCCTTACATGTAGACGCGCGGACACATTAATCTCGATAGCAATCGTATGTAGTGTTTACTAAATGTATATAGTGGATGTACTTGATTATGCACAGTGATCATCCTATACACTTCCGCAGTAATGCAATGGATCTCATCATCGTGTAATGACGAGCACTCCACGGTCTGTGTCTACGTCTGCAAAGATGCAGTTAGGGTGGGAACGCTCCTATCAGGACACGTGCAATCGCACCGGAGAGGCCGCGTACGCGGCCTAACTAAAGCTGATTAACTCTAATTAATTTTTAATTAAACTCTAGTTTATATAAATTAATCCTAATTAAACCCAACTAACTCTGATTACCCCTAATTAGCCCTAAGTAACACTAATTAGCCCTAGTCAGTAATAAACCCTAATTTACTGTTAATTTAATCTCAAATTAGTCCAAATCACTGCTGATTAACCTGATTAAACCCTGATTGTCCTAGTAAATTGTAGACAAATCTTAATTAAACTCAATTAGGGTAATTAACTGTAATATGCTCTTGTTAGGCTCAATTAGCCCTAAGTAGCCTGATTAAACCCTAATAACACTAATTATGTCTAATTAAATGCAATTAACTGTAATTAACCCCAAATAGCTCGAATTACCCTAATTTCCCCTAATTAACACATTAACTCGGCATGTTCACCTGAATTAGCTTTTATCTATTTAGGTTTTGTACAAAATCATTTGGTTATAGTGAACTTGAGCTGAGAAAATCATCATTCATAAATCCTTTAATATCTAACAATCTACCAAAATCAGGATTCTAAAGTAAACTCGGTTCTTTTGGTTTTTAAGTAATGGACTCAAAAAGTTCTCTTAGCTCGTCATGTTGAACCATCTCGTCTAAGATCTTATCTTTCGAGACTTAAAATAACACTTTTGGCTTGCAACTCTCCAAGTCTGTAGAAGAGAAGACTTTCTGAGACAAAAAGTCTTTCTCAGCCAGTCGCAGACATTTCCTACCCTCCATTGTTCTTGAGGTAATTAGATGATAAATATACATAGTATTCTTCTGACCAATCCCGTATGCCCAACATATGGTTGTCTTTCAACTGATGGATTACAACCAATATCAAGCAAAACAACTCTTGACGCCTCAACCAATTAATGACCGACACATGGCTTGTCTTTCAAACCCCATTTAGCTCGAAATAGCCCTCATTAGCATTAGCCCTATTTAGCTCGAATTAGCCCTAATTAGCCCTAATTAAATTTGAGTAACCCTAATTAGCCCTTTTGGCCTCAATAAAGGCTTGTTCAGAAGGTATAAATTGGGTTGGGGCGTTGATTGTTATTCTGCTTGATATTGGTTGGAATCCATCTGTTGAAAGCCAGGCCATATGTCGGGCATACATGATTGGTCAGAAGAAAACTATGTATATTTACCATCTAATTACTTCAGGAATAATGGAGGGCAGGAAACGTCTGTGCCAGGCAGAAAGACCTTCTGTCTCAGAAAGTCTGTTTTTCGGCAGACATGGAAAGTTGCGAGCCAAAAGTGTTATCTAAAGTCTCGAAAGATAAGATCTTAGACGAGATGGTTCAACATGACAAGCTAAGGCAAACTTTTGAGTCCATTACTTACCTACCAGAAGCAACAGGTTTACTTGAGAATCCTGATTTGGTGGATCGTTAGATATTAAAGGATTTATGAATGATGATTTTCTCAACTCAAGTTCACTATAACCAAATGATTTTGTACCAAACATAAATAGATAAGACATAATTAAGGTGAACATGCGAGTTAATGTGTTAATTGGGGGGCAATTAGGGTAATTCAAGTTATTTAGAGTTGATTACAGTTAATTGCGTTTAATTATACTCAATTAGTGTTATTTAAAGTTTAATTCGGGCTAAATAAGCCTAATTAGAGTATATTACAGTTAATTACCTTAATTGGGTTTAATTAGGGTTTGTCTACAATTTATCAGGACAATGAGAGTTTAATTAGGTTAATCAGCAGTGATTAGGACTAATTAGAGATTAAATTAACAGTAAATTATGGTTAACTAATGTTAATTAGGGTTAATCAGCTTTAATTAGGACGAGTGAGGTCCGATTAGGGCTTAGAAAGGCTAATTCAAACTAAATAGGGTTAACTAGAGTTAATTGAGTTTAATAAGACTTAATTATTGTTAATTAAGGTTTAAGTAAGAGCTAATTAAGGTTAATTACAGTTAATGTGTTAATTATGGTTAATTAGGATTGAGTCACCTAAGAATTCATTGAGTTCATTTGCAGAGTTGATATTGTCCCACCTGTGATTGAGTCCAGGGTTTAAGTAATATAGTTAGGGTTAGATTGTAACTAGGATAATTAGAATTAATTAGGAATATATTAATAGGGTTTAATTAGAGTTTAGTTAGGGTTACCTAATTAACCCTAATTATTTATAATAAGGGTTAATTAGGAATATAAGGAGGGGACGACACTTCAAGAGAAAAAGTATTATGATGATGATTTAGTGGGTACCGATGATTGAAAATGTGACGACAACTATATACTTTACATGAGGCTTCTTTTTCATTTTTCCCCCAATCTATTCTACAAAACAGTCGACAATTTATTTATAATACTAACAAGTAAGAAACACTAATATTACTTGTAATTGAGATAATACAATACTCACATAACAATACCCACCCACCACCCCTACGTTCCCCCACTGCCCACACTCACCACCCCACCTTCCAATACATATTAGCCAATATACACATTCACAAACTGATCATTCCCATAGAAAATAAAAAATTGAAAATGCATAAGTACACCACCAGATGTATAACAACCTCTTGTACATTCTATTGTTATAAAACCAATTTATAGAATTGAGCATTAACCAAGAAGAATGCGAATGACACAATTGAGCAAATAATTGAAAACTCTAGAGACAGTAAACTAAATTATAACAATTACAACAATTATAATGATAAAAAATAAAATTTAACATGTAACAAAAATATAACTATACATTAAACAAAAATAACAATTACAAAATTTTTTCTAACTGCCACATCCAAAACACACACACACACACACAGTTAAACACATACATTAGACCAAAATCAGGATAAAATATGGATATACCGGTGGCGGCAGTAGTCCGGCAGAACGAGGGGTTGTCGCCGGAGGAGAGATCGCCAGGGGTGGAGGGTAGGGGTGGTCGCCAAAGGAAGAAATCAGGTGTGAGTGAGATCCAAAAAGAGAGAGAAATACGGGAGAGAGAAATGAAGGGCTGTCTCTAAAAGTCCGTCGCTTAAGTCAAGACTCCTAGCGACAGAATATTCCGTCGCGAATGGCTACCTTGGGGAGTTTTAGCGACAGAATGTTTTCGTTGCTAAATATTTTTTTACAAAAATTAAAAAAAGGCCAAAAATAGGGAAATGTTTTTAAAAATTTTTAGCAACGGTGAATACGTCGCTAAAAATCGTTCGTAAAACTACGTCGGTAAAACCATTTACCAACGGCATACCCATCGGTAAAAGTATTTAGCGACAGAGTTTTACCGACGAAATTATCCGTCAGTAAATCTGCCTTTTAGTGATGGTTTTGAGTTCGTCGGTAAAAACCATTTTTGTTGTAGCATAGAGTCTCCCCCTCAGCTTCAATGATTTAGATATTTCAACAGATGAAGCAGCCAGCTCAAATTCATACGAAAAAGCAAATGATGAAACTCAACCTCTTCTGAAGAGCAAGAGATATTCCTCTAATCACCCAAAGGAGCAAGTAATTGGTAATGTTGAACGTGGGGTAACTACTTGATCTTCCATAAATCTTTTCTATGCCAATTTTGTTTTTCTCTCTCAATTTGAGCCTAAAAATATTCATGAGGCCCTCAAAGATGATGGGTGGATTCTTGTCATGCAAGAAAAATTGAATCAATTTAAAAGAACCAATGTTTAGACTCTAAACCCGCCTCCGGTTCAACAAAAACACTACAAGAAAAAGATTTCTAGAGACGTATCTTTTGCGACAGACACCAATCTATCACCAATAGTTAGTTTCAGCAACGGAAATAATCGTTGATAAAGATTCGTTGCTAAAAAAATTTATCAACGGGGAGCCTCATCGCTAAATACCTTTCCCAATGAATCTTTAGCGAAGGTTTTTTGACTACGAGTACTCCGTCGCTAAAAGGTATTCAAATATTTTCTATTTTCAAATATTTATAGCGATAGAATTTGTCTGTCACTAAAAACTCTGTGCTAAAACTCCTAAAGATAGTATTCTGTCGCTAAAAGTCTATGAAACTTTTGACTTCTAGCAATGGACTTTTAATGACTGGTGAAATCTGTTGTTAAAAGTTAGGGTATAAAAACCCACTTTCCCCTTTCTATCACTCTCCCTATTTTTCTCATTCTTCTCTCTCTTATTTGGCTCAGCAGCAGCCTCCCCCGGCAACTCCCCTCTCCGGTGATGCCCCATCCTCCGGCAACAGCCCCCCCAAGATGCCCTGCCTCTCCATAACTCCTCCACTCCCTCGCCACCACCACTGATGCACCATCGCCACCAGTGCCGTACCACCATTGGCATGTACATTTAACCCTAATTTCTTATAATGTATGGTTTAATTTAACCCAGAGAGTGTAATGCGTGTGAGTTTGAATTTATTATAATGTATGGTTTAATTTAATTTAATTTAATTTGTTGTAATGTAAAGTATAATTGTGTGTATAGTGTAATTCTTACATGTTGTAAGTTTAAAAACATTAATTAAACTCGAATTAATCCTAATTCACCCTTTTTGCGCTTAATTAAACCCTAATTAATACTAATCTACCCTAATTAAATCTAATAATTAGAACTAATCCTACTCAGCTCTAATTAGCCTCAATTAGCTGTAACGTGCCCTAATTAACTAATTAGGATTAATTAACCCAATTAAAATTGATTGACCCTAATTAACTCTACTCTACTCTAAACCTATAAATTACTAACTAATTATAATTAAACCCAATTAACTCTAATTGACCCTAATAGCTCTAATCAGTCCTGATTAACTCTGATTAACCCTAATCAACTCTTAATTAAACCCTAATTAATAATAATTAAACCCAATTAACTCTACTGAACCCTAACTAACCCCAATTAGGTATAATTATCCAAATTAACTCTTGATTAAACCCTAATTAAAATCAATTAACTCTAATGAAACCCAATTACCTCTAATTAATCTTAACTAGCTCGAATTAGTCTTAATCAGCCCTAAATAACACTGATTAACCCAAATTAATTATTAATTAAACTCTAATTAATCCTAATTACACCCAACTAGCTCTAATTAATCCAAATTAGCCCTTACTACCACTGATTGGCCCTAATTTGCCTTGATTAACACTTACTAACCCTAATTAACTGCTAATTAAACTCTAAATAACTTTAATTAGCCCTAAATAGCCCTAATCACTCCTAATTAAACCCTAATTACCCATATAAATCCTAAACAAATCCTAATTAACCAATTTAATCTCCAATGGCTCTAACTAAACCATAATTGGCCCTGCTAAACCCTAATTATACCCTAATGAGCCCTGATTAACAATGAACTCAATTAACCCTAACTAAACCCTAATTACCCTAAATAAACCCTAATACATTCCCAATTAATTATCCTAAATACAACCTAACTATATATGTAAACCCTATCAGAATCACAAGTAGGAAAATATCAACTCCGCGAATGGACTCCATATTCCACTAAAAAACGTTAGTTGGCTTCCCGCATTAGGAAAATTCTTTGTTATTTTGTGAAGTCTATTGACAATTAGTTGGTCCAATTCTTTGTCAACGAATTCTAAAGTGAATTATTTTGCTTATGGCATGTTCTTGCAAATTAACCTAATGATTCAATCTTTCCAAAATTTTGATATTATGGAAAGATTGTTATATATGTTACCAATTTTTAAATGCATACATGCATAAAAATCCTTAATTACCGTTCAAAGGTACTCATTACAAAGTAATGCTGTGTATTGAGCTTTTGGATGTCCAGTTTGGACAATTTAAAAAAGTTAAGTGTTTATAAAATAGTGTATCGACTCATGCTCTATATTCTATGTCGTGGATAGTTGGTACACGTTCTCTAGTGTTTATATGGGTGCGTACACATCTGGTATTCTAACATCCGTTAAACATTACAAGAGCAAGATTAGACGGATGTTAGCACACCTAATCGATGTCGTGTACTTGGAAAAATACGGGGAGGTCCTACCAAATTTTTTGTAGATATAGGACTAAGCATGAATTGGTAACTGTTTTATAGACACGTGCTTTTCTGAATGGGATAGGACCACTACCTATTAGAAAATGAAGCGCGTATAGAGATGTTGTAACATGTATGTATTCATTTTCATATCGATCCTATGTAATTATTGGTTTTAATTTAATGTGGTATATAGTAATCTCAGTCGTCATGTCGGTCGATCAGAGTTGGATGAAAAGGATAAAATGATGATGGTTTCGAGGATCACGTCCATGAATTTATCAAGTTTGCTTACACCCATCCTGCATATGTTGACTTTGATAAGATAAAGTGTCCATGCAGTAAATCTGAGTTGTTGCATTTTGGAGAAAAAAATGGTGGTAAAATGGCATCTTCTCCGGTCTGGCTTTATATGTGGATACACAAGTTAGACGTAGCATGTGGAAACAGTAGTATTGTCATCTAACCCGGCTAGTTAAGATGAAGTTAGGGTAGAGGCACAGTATGATTGTCAAGATATGATTATAGATACTGGACATGCTAATATTAACAAGGGCCACTACTGCAACGATGACAGTCCCTAACAGCCGAACGAGAGGGCTCATCAGTTTAATGATTGTTGAGAGACGCTGAAAAGTAGTTGTGGGACAAAATTCGGAAACACACATTGTTGTCTGCGGTTAGCAGGTTATTACAGTTAAAATCGGACCATGGGCTGAGTGAGAAAAGATTTAACGAGTTCTTTACTTTTATCAAGGAAATTTTGCCGAAGTGTGAAAAGCTACCCCCATCGTACTATGATGTGAAGAAGATGATGATGAAAATTGGATTGAGTTATGAACGGATAGATGCATGCAATAACGATTGTCTATTCTAGATAAAGAATTGGAACTTGAAAATTATCCAGTATGTGATCAATCAAGGTATATACTGGACAAAGGGAAGAACTTTCAGATGAGGGTTGCTTTATATGGACTACACACAATTTTCCCACATTGGGAATGACGTGTGGCTGGAGCACACATGGAAAGTTAGCATGTCCTTGTTGTATGGGTGAGAACCCTGGTCATACATTAAAGCACGGCAAGAAGCTCTCGTGG
Organism: Escallonia herrerae; assembly: GCA_033070095.1. Taxonomy (NCBI): domain Eukaryota; kingdom Viridiplantae; phylum Streptophyta; class Magnoliopsida; order Escalloniales; family Escalloniaceae; genus Escallonia; species Escallonia herrerae. The sequence continues at coordinate 22,153 of JAVXUP010002243.1, read as the reverse complement.
TTTAGATGTCACCGTAAGCTTTTGCCACCAGACCATTAGTTCTATATGCAAAAGGATAAATTCGACGGAAAAATAGAGAGTGAGTTTGTCATATTAGCTATCCATCTGGAGATGAAGTGCTTTCACACCTGGAGGCACTTGATACTGACATACCATAAGACAAAGGTGTGCTGGATTAAAAGATTGACGAATATGGGAAAAAGCACATTTGGAAGGAACATTGTATTTTCTGGGAGTTAGACTTCTGGAGGACACTCATTATTCAAAATAACATGGATGTGATCCACATTAAGAAGAATGTTTTTGATAATGTGTTCAAAATAGTGATGAATGTCAAGGAAAAATTGAAAGATTACCTTAAAGCGAGAAGGGATCTACAAATGTTGGGTGTACTCCATGACTGTATCCTCAAACAGTCAGCAGGAGGATGATACTTCTGAAAGCACCTTACTATCTAGAGAAGAAACAAAAAGAGAAGACCTGTTAATGGGTTAAGAATTTGAAACTTTCGGATGGGTATGCGTCCAATATATCTCGTTAATGTAATGTATTGAAGTACCAGTTTCAAGGGATAAAGAGTTACGACTGCCACGTACTTACGGAAAATTCATTCTTATTACCTTTCAGGGACTGTTGCCAAGGGTTGTATGCAAGACTTTGACGGAATTATCTCATTTCTTTCGAGATATATGTTCTACTACAATCCGGGTAAGTAATATGGAGGTACTTGAGGAGAAAATATTCCCACCGTCATTTTTTGATTTAATGGAGCATTTGCCTGTTCACTTGGCACATGAAACTAGGATGGGTGGACCTATGCAATATCGGTAAATGTATCCATTCGAGAGGTAATCCTTTAACTCTATGTTGTTCGTTTACCCATAATGCAAACCATGTTATCATTGATATTTCGCTTAACTCTATTCGTTAAACTTATAGGTTCACGTTCTATCTGAAGAAAAATATAGCTCATGTTGAGGGGCTCAATTGTTGAGGCTTACATAATGGAAGAGCTTGCCAATTTTGTAACCAATATTTTAAAAAATCCTGTTATACATAATAATAAAAAAAAAAGGTAGCTATCATACCGTTTTCTGTCGAAAGGCCTAATGTTAATACAAGATTAAATCAACTAGGTCGAAATGAGCCTGGAGCCAGCACAAATTTAGAAGGGCACTTATCAATATTCAAGCAGTCAGGTAATCCCTTCGGATGAACCTATACCCGGTGGCTAACAGATGAAGAGCATAATGCTGCAACAATATACGCCCTTCTAAATTGTGATTAAGTTTTAGCATTCGTTGGGTAAGTTGCTATCTTAAAATAATTATTATACACACTTGAAAATGTGTGAGGAGCGGGATAGCTATATTGGTTTGCAGTGAATTCGATGCGAAATCTCTAATCACTGATCCAGCTAGACTTGAATCTCATAGGAAATTGCAACTTGTTGAATGGTTCAGAAGACGTGTAAGTCTTTGACCAAACTATACTATGTGTTGATTATCGAGATATGGTTTATTATTATGCTAATTTATCCTTAATGCGACAGCCTCAACCCAGGTGACATCAACGGGCTGAGTTATCCATTCAAAACCCTATACTGAATACAGAGCAACTACATCCTCATACTTATACATCATTAATAGACGCTCCAAAATGCGTCCTTACAAAAAAAATTCTTACAACATACACCATACTGCAGTGGAAGACTTTCAGGTCTTTAAACAACATAAATGGTTACAACCTAATATACGACTGTAGTCGTAGGACTCTTATCCATCTATTTCACAGCTCAATCTTTATCTCACCTTTTCCAGCTTGTCTTACCTTACACAACTTATCCCATTGCTCAACTTTTCTACCTTGTTTCTCTTCCCTTTTCTAGAGGGTTCTCCTTGATCGACCTTATAGCCTGCACAATACAATATAAGGAATGAGCGCAAATCACCCAGTAAAGACAACACGAGGAATATCGTGTACAAATGATTCAAGAGACTCGGAGGAATAATAATCATCTCAATGATAGCGATGAATCAAGAGTATGCAATAAATTTCAGCATCAGCATAACTTGTCAAACGATAATTCTTCTTTTGTTAGACTGAGTGGCTTTAAGGCCCAACAGAACAGCATTATTGCCACCTCCTCATGGACAAGACTGACACTAACAGACTGACTGATCGACTATGCAAGTGAACACTAAAACAGGAAATTGAAAAGATAAACATCAATGAAATACAAGCCATTAAAATCATTAACATCAAAAGAAAATCAAATGCAATGCAACTCAGACACGGCAGACTAGACTCTACCAGACATGACAGACTCAACTCACTCACCCTAATCCTCTTTACCAGTGATCATATTTCACAGGCCATCCTCCTCATTTTGATGTCCCATTATACAGGATGTTTGTCTCAGTCTTAAATAATCAAAAGAGACGGTGTCATCAAGAGGGGAACTCACAAAGAGTGTTTGTCCCGAACAACGTTACAGCTGAAAACAACAAGACTTCATCAACGGGGTGGACTAAGGGAAAATTATTTCACCCTATGTCCTCAACAGCACAATCCAACAAGAGATACCGGATCAAAAGATCAACCGGTGTTCAAACATAACCACAGGGGTTCAACATAAACACCATCAACGGGCGGAGTTGGGAGGAATTGCCACAAGACCTCAACATCATTCTTACAAAAGACAAATGCCGGTCATCAATAAGTGCCAACATTTCACAACAACACGCAACGATCTCAAAAACAACATCATCAACGATAGGGCGGACTCGAAAAAAGTTTGTCACAAGTCCTCAATGGTGTTCTCAAAGAGAAGAGATATTAGCTATCAATGATTGCCGACATCTCACAACAACCACACGATAACCCCTACGCAACATCGTCAACAACTTCGGGTATGCTAATTGAATCGAATCATAGCATACTAGGACACCCATTATCCTTGCTAAATTCCATCAAAATGCGGACCAAGGGAATTTATTTTACCCTAAGTCCTCAACAGCACAATTCAAATATGCATATACTGGTCACAACGACTACCGGTGTCCAATCATAATGACAAGAATTCAACAACACGTCATCAACATGGCATGCTAATCGAACAATGAATTAGCATATCAGAACCGTATTGTCCTTACCTAATTGGCTTATAGCCAAAGAAACTCGCAATCTCTGATCGCAACAAGCTGCATCACCTAGTCAAATCGTACTCTGCTCGTTAGTCATCATTCAACATATACGCACTACCAATTCTACCCCTTCCCATTCAATCATTTATAGCATCCTACGACAGTTTGTTAATCCGATCCAATAATTAGATCCTGAACCTAGCTTACCAATGCATTAGCAATAACAACTATCTCATTATTTTAACATGTTAACACCATTCCTCACTTCCCACCACCTCGAACGCTACATTACGTGCGTTCTCTAAATTTTGGCGTCAACCTGGCAAATTACCAAAATACCCCCTAATGGCCATTGCACCACCAACACTCCAAAACTACTTTAAAACTACCTTTTAGACGTACTACAACTTTTATAGAACAATTGGTCCCTCAAAAATTTTGAACGGAAAAAATTTACCAAAACACCCCCGAGCTTATGTGAAATTACCAAAATATCCCTTGGCGACCATCGCCCGAATAAACATCTCAAAACCCCTTCAAAATAACTTTTTGGATGTCTTACACCCCTTCCCAAACCAACAGCCCTTCAAAGCATTTTATAGAAAATTACCAAAATACCCCCTCTAGGCAACAAATTATCGAAATGCCCCCAGGGGTTCACTATCACCGCAACGCCCCGAATCAACTTCAAAACAACCTTTTACGTGTTTTACAACCATTTCCACACTAAAAAGTCCTATTAAAAACTTTATCAGGAAAATTATCCAAATACCCCTCTCCGGGTGATAAATTACCAAAATATCCCTGAGGGTTCCCAGCCTCAGAAAAATCTCAAAACTACTTTAAAATTCTATTTTAAGCCTCCTCAATTCATTCTTGAGATAAAAAGTATTTTTTAAAATTTTCGTCCAAAAATCCCAAACTGGTGTCTGGACCGAGCGCTTAAAAGCCTGTTCGGCCAAAAATAGGTAACGACTTCAGAATGACCCGAAATATTGGAAAATGGAACTTCCCAACATCCTAAGGTTCTCATAAAATTTTCAATCGAAAGCACGCTTCTTTAATATTTTAAATTCTACTATAAATGTTTCAAAATTCCCACATCGTTTAACCACCTTCCAGTCTTCAGAAAAACATGAAATTTTGTCCTGATGTAGATCTGCCAAAAATATATAGGGTCTTTTTTTTGTACTTTGGCTAAATTTGGCTCTAACTATTTTTAAAAATTCGGATTAGAACCTGTTTGTTAAGGTTTCACTTTTAACGACCATTACATCTACTATTCAGATTATCTCACACACTAACTCACCTTAAACACAGACACAGCCTTCTTCCTCCTTTAGCCATGACACACCTGGGCACATTCCTCTTTCAATCACACACAAATTTCTCACTTCTTCTCACTTTTAATCACTCAATCGCATTGCAATTTACATTTTAATGCCCTAAATACATTCGATTTACATAAACACACCACATGAATCCATACCTACTTGCAATACCAAAGAACACACACTAACACACACCTCCCATGAAACCTTAATTATCTTCTCTTCAATCTCCATTTTAAGTTTTCATTTACATTAACTATAATAAAATTCATCACAATTCTTCTCTCCCCAACCCACATGTACAACCGAAACACACACACACACAGATATATATATATATATATATATATATATATATATATATGTCTATATACTATACATATTCAACCGAATTTCAACCCAAATTCCCACAATTTAAGGCTTGAGAGGAAAGGTTTACCCTGTCGATTTTAGGTTTTCTCTTCCTTTTCTTCTTCTCCTTCTTCCTCTTTCTTTTCCCCCCTTTTTCTTCCTCTTTCTGTTGTTCTGCTCATGTGCTTCAGCCGTGTTCTTGGCTTTGGGTTATTTCTATTTTACACCCCAATTTCTTTCTTATACTTTCTTTCCATCAAAATTTATTTACCTTTATTTTATTGTTTCCAACAATGACTCAGCTTATTGCAACCAAGAGGTGGCCACAATTCAGCTGACTTCTTTCCAATTGTGACACCTTTTACAACTTTCAACAATTTGCGCTTTAGTCCCTCAAGTTTCAAAAATTGCCTTTTGACCCCTCAACTTTGGGAAATTATAATTTGACCCCGAAATCACCCTAACCCTCCATGTAGCTTCCTAACACCTCATTATCATCATAAAGATGCTACTTAATAAAGACATGCATCCCGTTCATCATATTTTTTAAAATTATATTTTTACCCCTTAACTTTTCAAAATTACATTTTATCCCCCAAGGCCACACTAATCCCTTATTTAGCTCCCTAACTCTTAATCATCATGAACATATTTTTACTTAATAAAAATAGCACCCGTTAATCAATCAAACTCACAGTTAGATTAATTTCTGGTATTTCTGGAGTATCACACTTAATTTTTACCGTCTTCTATAATAGGTTCAATCGGTTGACAAACCAATAGACTCCTGCTTGAATGTACTAGTTCAAGGCCCTAGTAAACAAGCACCATACCATGGAGGCTATATCGTGAACAGGTTTAGGTTTAACCTAAAAGATGATGACCAAACAAAACAAACCCAAATTGGAGTCTTGGCCAACGGCGACTGTTATGACGAGAATTGCATGGACTTTTATGGAGAGCTGGATGAGATTGTTGAGCTAATATATCTAGGCAGCAAAAATTGCTTGGTATTGTTCAAGTGTACCTGGTTTGATATCACATGCATAGAGAAATCTGTGTTAGTTCTCAAGGGATTGTAGATGTCAATGTTAAGTCTAGACTTACATCAGACGAACCGTTTGTGTTTGCTAGTCAAGCTGCATAAGCCTTTTACGTGAAAGATGTCGCAAATCCTAAATCTTATTGGTATAGTGTTATCAATTCTAAGAAATTTCCAGTTTGCATATGACAGTGAAGTAAGTACCTTTCAAGTCAACCAAGCACATGTCTTGGTACCTGTTGAGGTGAACAACGAGGAGGACGATCTTCCTCATCAACCAACACTTGATGTAGGAAAAGAAGTCACAGATGATGACGTTGAAGACGTAGAAAGTATTGAAGATGATGAGGCTAAGTCTACTGACGAAGATGATAAATTACAAGATGAAGAGGACAACAAGTCCCATGAAGAAGAAGATGATGCATCCGACAATGAAGATGATGATGATTCCCAAAATAAAGATGATCGACTTGTAATGTTGTAACATGCATTGTAATAAGTAACTTGAATATTTCACTTAATGTTACGATAACACAAAGTCCTCTTCCCGGTGTGACGTCTACTTGATCACTCCGTAGTAATATGTTAACTTAATTACTCGTATACTTGATTCATATAGTGTTTCTACTGCTTTATAATGCTCAAACTAATCTAATCAGACTAATTTGACTTACTCATATACTCAGTTTATATAATCTAGTTGAACCCTAAATAACCTATTGAATCCTAATTAGCCCTAACAAGCTCTAATTAAACCTTAATTAATCCTATTTAATCTACTTAAACCATAATTAACCCTAATTGATATGACTAAAGCCAAATTACTGTTATCAAGTCCTAAGTAGCCCTAATTAACCTACTTAAATCATAATTAAACCTTGATTAACCTAATTAAACCAATTTACCCTAATTAAATCTTAATTAGCCCTGATAAACCCTAACCAAGCCGTAATTAACCATAACTAACATAAGTAAACCTTAATTACCCTAATTAAATCCTAATTAACCTAATTTAGCCCTGATAAGCCCTATTAGGTTTTATCAGGGCTATTGTCATGTTAATATGTTAATTTATTTGGACTTTATCAATACAAAGTCAGTTACGGATAGATTATGGGCCATTCATGGTCACAGTGGATGCCGAGCAGCGTGCACCCCGATGGCTTCCACCTCGTCATTGCCCACTGATGACGAGACACATAGTGCGAGCATCTAGCAAACGGGCCCCGGCCTTTAACGCAGCCTCAGGCCGAGCCCTCCCACCCGTACGCTAGTTCTCCTTCTTCTGTGGGTCTAAGCTCAGGTATATTTGATAATAACATGTAATCGTAATGTTGGACTTATATTTGAACTGTATTAATGTTGGTGTTTGGTAGGAACTCATCGAGGCCGTGGCCCCGGGATACGCATCGATCCCCAGTAGAAACTGAGAGTTACTCTCACCGAGGAGGGATAGTAAGCAAAAATTCACATAATGCAGTACATATCACTTTAATTCCGATAGTTATTACTTGTCACTTATTTAATGATATTATTGTATTTATTTTTCAAGAAGACGAAGATCGGCATCCTTTTGAAGGGTCGATTCTTTGATCTACTACTATACCAGAAGGACTAGGATGTCGGGATACAAGAGGCCTTATGGGAGGAGCACTGGTATGGTTTTCTTTTTTGTCAGTTATTATTTGTTTAATTAGTACCTAATATTTAAATTAATCATACTGATTATGTGATTGCATGCCTTGCCGGAGGGGTTTGAGTTTGAGTCGCCTGAACAGCAGGCGTTGGGGCGGTAGGCATTTTTTGCCTATATCGACATAAATTAATGGCGATGGCTACATGACGCATGGGAGCGGGCAAGGAAGATGCTGCCCGAGGGTGCCCCAATGGAGGATTAGAAAGAGTACCCCCTTATTGGATCTCACTATTTGTATAGGGGCAGATGGTTGATAAGTGGATCACTGATCCAACTTTGAAGACAAAGAGCAAGAGTGCGAAAGAGATTAGACAGGACAAAGATCCTATACACACGGGGCGATCGGTGCCTCACAACATCGTTCGATATAAGAATGCGGCTGAGCACCCGAACCTAAAGCTAGAAAAGGTCTTTGCTCTAACCTACACTCAAACGCACATGAGGAAGAAGGATAAGGAAAATGCACACTGGGTGGGGCACTTCATTTAAGATATTTCCTGATATATCGATGTAGGTTACAAATTAATTTGTTTATGTTAAAATTTTGGATATGTATTCATGTCTATTATCTTAATGTCTTCAATGTCAATCACTATTGTGTAGGCCTCGTATGAACAGATCAGGGGATCTGGTCAGCAGTTCGACCAGCCATCAGCGTCTACAAGTATGGGTACGAGTACCAAGGGATCAAATCAGTGGCTACATACACCAGGGGTCATCAATAGGCCAAAAGAGCCCGTACACGGCCTGCCCAGCATGATTGCACGTGTCGTGATAAAAGTGTCCCCACCCTCTGTTGCTCATCCACAAACGCAAACACCACTAGCGGAGTGACAGTTACACCAGGACGATATCCGTTGCATTACGGAAAAGGTGTTCCGGATGATCAGCGCACGGGGGATCAGGCACAAAATAATTATTTTATGAATTCAATTAACACATGAAATAAACACAACTTACAATTACTATCGAGATTAATGTGTCTGTGCCTTTACCTGCAGGGCACTGTTGCTGGACATACGGAGCCGGATCTCGTTGACAGTACTCCCGTGCAGGAGTACGATCAGCAAGATCCAGATCCAGGTCTCGCCAACCCCTGTGCTCTTCCCCTCACGTGCCCTCCTGTACTTGTGCGAATCCCCGCCCCTATTTGTATTCCCCTCTCATGCCCTCTTGGACTTTTGATCCCCTCCCCTCATATATTATACAGAGATGTCAAATGGGCCGGGCTTGGGCCGGCCCAACCCAAGCCCAAGGGGCCGGGCCTTGGCCAGATGATTGCAAAACGGGCCAAGCCAGGTCGAGCATGAAATTTGGGATACATGGGCCCAGTCCAAGCCCTGGCCCTAGGTCCAATATTTAGGGCCGGGCTTTGGGCCGGGCCTGGGCCTGAAAAAAGGTAGAAAAGTAATAAAGTACAAAATGGCAGGTCATTCATACGTAGTCACATAATCTACGAACTTTTATGTGCAGAAATATGCCACAAATAGTGAAACCTTTCATCAAATTAAGCCCTTTCATTATTGTTGGATTTTAAAACTTATAAACACAGCACTTTCGTGATGATACCACTTTACACTGCCTGTTTTCTCTCTTCTCTATTTATTATGATCTCACTATTAGCCCCGTGAGTTTTATCTTGGCTTTGTTGGGTATTGGGGGGGTGGGGGGTTGAGAGTTCTTCTTTCTCTATGTGAGGGAGAATATCCCATTGCCAGTCTTGGATATAGAGTTTTGAGTCTTTGGTTGGCTCTCCTCCTTTCTCGCTTCAACTCTTGGTCCCAGCTGAGTTCCCTTGCTTTCTGTCAGTACGGAAGTAAAGTGCTGAGCATAGAATGCGTCGATGAGACTCCTGTGTCGTTAGAGGCTATTTTGCTGGCAGTCATTGCTGAATAAATGTTCATGCTATCTGTGTATTGGACAACATACACAACACTGGCACGGCAATGTTGGTCTCACCATGAAGGTACCGCCTTTGGTATTCTAAGTTTTTAAGCAGTGAAAGTATATATGCTTCACGAAGAAGAAAAAGGGAGAGGATGAAGAAGCTAAGCGAGGCAACTCTGGAGTAAGGGTATCAACCAAAAAAATAACTAGTAACTGGTAGAAAGATGGAGCTAGGTAGATATGGCAGAGAGATTTGCTTCATTTGAGCTGAAGAGAGTTGAATCTCTTTGAAATTTACTGCTTCAGACCTTAGATTAGCGACCTGGCGTTCCCCTTTGCGATTGAGAGTTGTGAAGATAATTCCAAATTAGACTTGATTATGTTTATTTGATTCCAATGGAGTCAGTAGGAACAATTTCTGACTGGAGGTGAAGGACGTGAAAACATGTATAAGCTTCGGTAGGAGTCTACTGAGGTCTGCCACACGGGCCAGAATCGGGCATAAAAACAGGCCAGAATTGGGCTTTTTTCTGGCCGTGCCTGGGCCTTCCTCTTAAAAACTCTGGCCTGGTCCAAGCCCAGGCCCAAAGCCCTATTTTTGCGGGCCGATACTGTTCACAAGAGGGCCGGGCCGGGCCGGGCCGCCCGGCCCATTTGACATCTCTAATATTATATTTGTATCTTGTTTCCATGTCCTCCTGAATTTTGTATATCTTTTATTTTTTGATTAATATAGAATTTGTAAATTTATCTATATATGTACTGTGTTTGAACCATTGGGGTTAAATAATTACTGATTGATCAGCAATTATTTAACTCTAATGTGAATTGAGAATTGATTGTTGGGGATTGAAAATTGATTACAGGTTTGGGTATTAAGAAAATAAAAAAATTAAAAATTGATTTGACTTTAACGACGAATTTTATTCTGTCGTTAAAAGTCTTCAACTAAATGTATAATACTCTTTCGTCGCTCAAAGTATTATCGACGGACTTTTAGCATCGGATAAAGCCCTTTAGTTTGGCAACTGATTTTTATCAACGGAATAAAAGTCTGTCAGTAATACATTTGGCAACGGACATTTCTGTCGCTAAATATTTTACGTAATAAATTATTTTTACAAAAAAATAAAATACGGAGAATATATTTAGCGACAGAATTTCTGTCGTTAATTGAATTTATCGCCCCGTTGCTAAAAGTCAATTATTAGGAGATGAATTTTTAAATTTCGTCACCAAACTTTTGGCGATAAGGTTATAGGAGACAGACTTTTAATGAGGGGCTGTCCGTCACTAAAAGTCTTTATTGACAGAGTTAACCCATCACTAAACGCCCAGTTTCTTGTAGTGAAAGTCATTGGCACCAAGTAGATTTTTCGAAACAAACTTGATGAAGATGACTACATTGTTCGAAACAAGGCTAAATTAGTAGCTCAAGGATACAATCAAGTTGAAGGGATTGATTTGAAAAAACCTTTGCTCCTGTTGCTCGACTTGAAGCTATCTGAATACTTTTGTCATTTTCATATCACATGAATTTCAAATTCTATCAAATGGATGTGAAAAATGCCTTATTCAATTGGTTCACTCAGGAGGAAATGTTTGTCAAACGAACTCCCGGTTTTGAAAATGAAAAATACCCCCAATCATGTTTTTAAATTGAAAAAGGATTTATATGGTCTTAAACAAGCTCCTCGAGCTTGGCACAATTGTCGAAGTAACTTTTTCATCTATCATGAATTCTGTTGTGGCAAAGTTGGTACCATTCTCTTTACCAAATCTAGAAATTTGCATATTCTTATTGTCCAAATCTATGTTGATGACATCATTTTTGGAGCCACTAACGACGATATGTAGCAAGAGTTTACTGAAAATATATATACAGATAATTCGAGATGAGTGTAATGGGAGAACTCACTTCTTCCTCGGCCTTCAAATCAAGCAATCAAAGAAAAGAATCTTCATAAATCAATCGAAGTACACATGTGAGCTATTGAAAATGTATGATATGGAAAATGCTAAACCTAGAGGTACTCCTAATTAAACTTAATTAACCCTGACACTACAAGAAAACAGGGTTTTAGCGACGGGGTAATCCGTCGCTAAAAGCCAAAAATCAGTCTCTAAAAGAATTAGCGACGGATTCACCGTCGCTAAATATCCCTCGTATAAAAGCCCGTCACTAATAGTTTAGCGACGGAATTTTTAAATCCGTCGCTAAATATGTCATTTTTACCGACGGATTTATTTTAATTAGCGACGGATATTCCGTCGCGAATTATATTCTTTAGCGACGGATTTATATTTTTGAGACGGAATATTCCGTCGCTAAAAAACTTATTTAGCGACGGAATATTCCGTCGCTAAATAACTGATTGTAGGAATACTTTAGCGACGGAATTAATCCGTCGCCAAAAGTCAATTTTTTTTTTGAATTTTTTTTTTATTTTTCAATTACCCAAACCTGTAATACAATTTTCAAATCTCAACAACAACGCGCAATAATCAATACAGAAAGAAATATATATAATCAATTATAAAAAAAATTATAATAAAAAAAATTCATATATGTACAAGCCGGGAACCGGATATAGCCGGTTAGGAGAGGGGAGAAGAGTACAAGGCGGGCACGGGGGGGAAGCTAGGAACGGGCACGGGAAGGGGCTCATCAGGGGTTCCCGAGTCCCGGATCTGGATCCTGCTGATCCGGGGCCTGGGCGGCCTGTCCAGCAGTGCCCTGCTCCCTGATCATCCGGCACACCACTGTAGCAATGCGCTGGATCTCCTCGTCGTCCAACTGAGGCCGAGGAGCCGGTGTCTGTGGAGGGGCAGCAGGGGGTGAGGACGCTCCTATCACGGCACGAGCAGTCGTGCTAGGCAGGCCGCGTATGCGGCCTTTCGGCCGATTCACGACCTCCGGCGTATCCAGCCATCGCTTCAACCCCCCAGTACTCGCAGCCGTACTAGTGGACGCTGATGGCTGTCCGGACTGCTGCTCGGACCCCCTTAGCTGTTCATACGAGGCCTGCAAAAATAGTGGTTTAACGATATGTTAGGGCATTAATTAACGAAACAGACATTGAGGATAGAAAGAAAAAACATTAACTTAAATAAATTGACTCACATCGATCCGCCGGGCAATATCTGAAATATAGTCGCCCGCCCGGTGCGTCTCGTCCTTGTCCTTCTTCCGCACGTGCGTCTGATTATACGTCAGAGCTACGACCTCATCGTCCTCCAGATCCGGGTGCTCGACCGCATTCTTGTGTCGGACGATGTCGTGTGGCACCGACCCCCCCGTGTGCGTCGGATCTTTGTTCTGTCTGTTCTCAGTCCCCCTCTTACTCTTGGCGTCCCAACCTGGATCCGTAGCCCACCGATCTATCATCTCCCCCCATACACGGTGAGATATCCAATGTGGGGGATATCTCGCCATGTCCGTCATCGGGGCACCCGCGGGCAGCGCCTTCTTCGCCCGGTCCCGTGCATCGTGGAGCCATCGGCGGTAATTCTTGCCGATGTAGGCAAAGAAAGCCTGCTGCCCCAGTACCTGCTGCTGAGGCGTGTCAAACGTGAACCCCTCCTGTAAGGCATTCAATAACACAAATTAACAACATAAAACAAACTGTAATTTAACATTTACTAACGCTGAAAAAAATACTTCACCGTACCAGCCACTCCTCCCATAGGGCCTCCCTCGCAGCGGCATCCCAGTCCTTCCAGTACAGGCGTGGCTCGAAGAATCGGCCCTTCACAAGAACGCCGATCTTCGTCCTCGCAATATTCTCCAGGATCCTGCCAAAGAAGTAATTAAATTAATTAATACAGTTCAAATATAAATTAACACCCCAAAATTTTAAACATAAGGCATGGGTGATATTTTTAGTACTTACAGGCCCTCCTGCGTGAGCGTAACTCTCTGTTTACGCTGGGGGTCGATGCGTACCCCGCGTGTCGGACCACGGCCTCGTCGAGATCCTACAAAACACAGACATTAATACAGTTCAAATATAAGGCTAGCGAAAATGTACGAAACACCGTTATCAACTATACCTGAGGTAGAACCCACGGAAGATGGAGAATGCACGCGCGTGTGGGATGAATCTGCGTCGGGCTGGGGCGACGGCTCGAGCTGGGGCGATGGTGACTGGGGCGACGGCTGGGGCTGGGGCGACGGTGACGGCGACGGCTGGGGCTGGGCCCCCGATGGCTGTCCGCGATCACTCTGTGCCTCGTCATCAGTAGGCAATGACGAGGTGGGACTAACCGGGGAGGAAGCAGCTCGGCGTCCAGCCCGGCCACGAATAGCCCGTATCCTATCCATATCTGACTTCATATAGATTATATACAAAGACATTAACACGTGAAAAACAATAATTTAGGCATAAATCATCATCGGCACTATATATATATATATATATATATATATATATATGAACGGATGTGCAAAAACACATCAATAAACACCAAGTTCTAAAATGTTACTACATTTTTCCCGTGATGTTACAACATTACAAGTCAATCATTTTCAGTTTGCGAATCATCTTCATCACTTTCGTCGTCGCCCTCTTCTTCGTGGGACTCGTCGTCCTCTTCATCTTCTAATTCATCCTCTTCATCAGTAGACTCGGTCACATCATCTCCAACACTTTCAACATCTTCCGCGTCATCATCTACGACTTCTTCTCCCACAAGAAGTGTTGTTGGAAGAGGAAGATCGTCCTCCTCGTTGTTGACCTCAACAGGGAACAAGACACGTGGTTGGTCGGCTTGAAAGGAGTCTAGCTCACTGTCATATGTCACGGGCAATTTCTTGGACTTGATAGTTGTATACCAATGAGATTTGGGATTGGCGACGTCCTCCGCGTAAAAGACTTGTACAGCTTGACTAGCAAACACAAAGGGCTCGTCTGATGCAAGTCTTGACTTGACATTGACATCTACAATCCCTTGAGAGCTAACACGGATTCCTCTACTGCATGTGACATCGAACCACGTACACTTGAACATTACCAGGCGGTTTTGGGAACCCAAATATGTTAGCTCAACAATCTCATCTAGCTCTCCGTAAAAATCCATGCAATTCTCGGCATAACAGTCGCCGTTGACCAAGACTCCACTGTTTTGGGTTTGTTTTGTTCGGTCATCATCTTTTACGTTAAACCTAAACCCGTTGATGATATAGCCTCCGTAACAGGATGTTTGTTTGTTAGGGCCTTCGGCTAGTAATTTCAAGCATGAGGCCACTGGTCTATCCATTGACTGAACCTATTGTAGATGACGGTAAAAATTAAGGATAAATCAGTATACTAATTGGCCACAGAACTGTATATAACACATAATATAATCTCGTTAAACAATCTTACACGAATTTTGAACCACTGCACAAATTGTGATTTTCGATGAGATTCAAGTCCAGCGGGATCAGTGATTAAGGATTCCGCATCGAACTCACTGCAAACCAATATAGTTGACTCACTTAACACACACTTTCAATTATGTACAACAATGTAAGTGAATTAAGACTTTAACTTACTCAACGAATGCCGAAACTTCATCGCAATTTAGAAGGGCATATATTGTTGCAGCACTGTACTCTTCATCCGTTAGCCATCGAGTATACGTTCGGCCGAACGGACTCCCTGGCTGCTTGAATATTGACAATTGCCCTTCCAAATTAGTGCTTGATCCGGGGTCATTTCGGCCTAGTTGATTTAACCTCGTACCAACATTAGGCCCGAAATATTGACTACAAAAGTTTACAAGTTCTTCCATTACGTAAGCCTCCGCAATTGAGCCTTCAACCCGAGCCTTATTACGGACTTTTTTCTTTAAATGGAACATGAACCTAGAAGTTTAGCGAATCGAGTTAGGTGAAATATCAATGATAACAGATGTCGCATTAAGTGTAAACGAACAACTATAACAATTTAAGGATTACCTCTCGAAGGGATACATCCACCGATATTGCACGGGTCCACCCATCTTAGCTTCATATGCCAAGTGAACAGGCAGATGCTCCATTGAATCAAAGAACGAAGGTGGGAAGATTTTCTCCAGCTTGCAAATCGTCACCACAATGTTCTTCTCAAGCACTTCCATGTTACTCACCCGGATCGTAGAAGCGCATATATCTCGAAAGAAATGAGATAATTCAGTCAAAGTCTCGCAAACAACCCGTGGCAACAGGCAATAGGAATGAATCTCTCCATGAATACGTGGCAGTCGTGACTCTTCATCCCTTGGAACTTGCATTCCGATACATTGCAACAACGAGATATGTTGGACGCAAACCCATCCGGAAGCTTCAAATTCTTAACCCACTGACAGACCTTCTCCACTTGTTTCTTGTCTAGACAGTAAGGTGCTTTCGGAAGTATGGTCCTCCCACTGACTGTCCGAGGATGCAATTCACGGCGTACACCCAACTGTTGTAGATCCCTTCTCGCTTTAAGGTGATCTTTCGATTTGCCCTTGACATTCATCACTGTGTTGAACACATTATCAAAAACGTTCTTCTCAATATGCATCACATCCATGTTGTTTCGGATAACGAGCGTCCTCCAGTAGGCTAACTCCCAGAAGATACAAAATTTTCTCCAGTTGTGCTCTTTCCCGAACCCTGCAATCTTCCGATCCGGCACACCCTTACCGTGTGGTATGTCAGTATCAAGTGCCTCCAGGTGTGAGAGTACTTCTTCACCAGATGGGTAGTCCAGTGTGACAACCTCACGCTCGATTGTCCCGTCAAATTTATCCTTCTGCCTACGAAACTGATGGCCCGGTGGCAAAAGCTTACGGTGACATCCGAACCACGAGGCCTTTCCGCCGTGCTTTAACGTATGACCGGGGTTCACGCCCATACAAGCAGGGCATGCTAGCTTCCCATGTGTGCTCCAGCCACACGTCATTCCCAATGCGGGGAAATCATGTATAGTCCACATCAAAGCAGCCCTCATCTGAAAATTTTGTTTAAGGGATGCATCATATGTTTCGACTCCATGATTCCACCATAATTGTTTTAACTCATCAATCAACGGCCTTAAATACACATCTATGTCCTTACCGGGACTCTTCGGCCCCGGAATAAGCAACGACAAGAACATATACGGCTTCTTCATGCACATGCCTGGTGGAAGGTTGTAAGGGACAATAATAACAGGCCAACAGGAGTAAGGCGTGGTAGACTGACCGAAAGGGTTGAACCCATCGGTTGCCAGACCAAGTCTAACATTCTGAACTTCCTGAGCAAAGACTGGATGCCTGCGGTCAAACTCCTTCCACGCCTCTCCATCAGCTGGGTGTGTCAGCACATCGGCATCGTTGCTGCGAGTCTCACGGTGAGCCCTCATATGTTCAGCTGTACTGGAGGAGTAGTACATTCTCTGAAGCCGTGGTGTGACCGGGAAATATCGCAATATCTTCCATGCAATGTTTTTCTTCTTCCCTTTGTCCGGTTTGTACCTCGAATGATCACATACCGGACATAATGACAAATCCTTATTCTCTTTCCAGAATAATACACAATCGTTATTGCACGCATCTATCCGGTCATAGCTCAACCCAAGTTTCCTCATCATCTTCTTCGCGTCATAGTACGACGGCGGTAGCTTTTCACTTTCGGGCAGTATTTCTTTGATGAAGGTAACAAACTCGTTAAAACCTTTCTCACTCAGCCCGTGGTCTGATTTCAACTGTAATAACCTGCTAACCGCAGACAGCCGTGTGTGTTTCGGAGCTCCATCCCACAGCGGCTCTTCCGCAGCTCTCAACAACTCATAAAACTGATGAGCCCCCTCGTTCGGCGGTTGTGGACTGTCGTTACCCCAGTCAACATTAGCATGCCCAGCATCCATAATCATATCTCGGAAATCATATCGTGCCTCCTCCCTAACTTCAGTTTGACTAGCCAGGTTGGACGACAATACTATCGTTTCCCCGTGCTGCGTCCACCTTGTGTATCCACCCATAAAACCGTACCGACGAAGATGCCATTTTACTTCAATTCTTTTTCTCCAGTGCAACAACTCACATCTACCGCACGGACACCTTATCTTATCAAGGTCAACATGTGCAGGATGCGCATAAGCGAAGTCGAGAAATTCGTCAACGCGACACTCAAAATCTTCAGCATTCTTCCTTTTCATCCAACTTCGATCGACTGACATGACGACTGAATTATCGTACTGTATACCACCTTCAATAATGACCAGTGATTAGGCATTGCCGATGTAAATATCAATGCATGAATGTTACAACATGTCTACATATTTCCCCTCCACTCTTGACACAGGTAGTGGTCCTATCCCATTCAGAAAAGCACATGTTTATAAAACAGTGAATAACTCATGCTTAGTCCGATGTCTGTGGAAAATTCGGCAGCACCTCCCCGCATTTCTCCAAGTACACCACATCGATTAGGTGTTCTAACATTCATCTAACCTTGCTCAGGAAGGTTTGACGGATGTTAGAACACCAGATCTGTATGCACCCAGAGAAACACACGAGAACGTGTACCAAATATCCACGACATAGAACATAAAGCATGAGTCAAAATACTGTTTTATAAACAATTAGCTTTTCCAAACTGTCCAAACTGGACATCCAAAGGCTCATTACAAGGCATTACCTTGTAATGAGTACCTTTGAACGGGAACTAAGGGTTTCTATGCATGCATGTGTTCAGAAATTGATAAGATATGCAAGAATCTTTCCGAAATATCAAAACTACAGAATGATCGTTGCATATGTTACCAATTCCACATTAAATAGAACTCGTTGGCAACGAGTTGAACCATCTCGTTGCCAATGGACTTCTCAAAACAACAATTAATATAAAGAAGGCAGGGTTTGTAAACAACGAGTAATTGAACCATCTCTGGGCAACATGGAGTAATTATGGGATGTACAAGGGCTAATTAGGGCTAACTGGGTTATTAGGGTTAATTACGATTATTAATTATAGCTGATTAGGGTTGATTAGGACTAATTAGGGTTATTTAGTCCTAATTAGGGTTTAATTGTGCCGAGTAGTGATGATTAGTCCTAATTAGGGCTAATTGGGCTTAATTGGGTTATGTTAGGGCTAATTAATGTTAATGAGGGATAGTTTCGGATAATTATAGCTGACTAGGGTTGATTATGGCTAATTAGAGTTATGTAGTCCTAATTAGGGTTTAATTGTGCCGAGTAGTGCTGATTAGTCCTAATTAGGGCTAATTAGGCTTAATTGGGTTATGTTAGGGCTAATTAATGTTAATGAGGGCTAGTTTCGGATAATTATAGCTAATTAGGGTTGATTAGGACTAATTAGGGTTATTTAGTCCTAATTAGGGTTTTGATGGTGCCGAGTAGTGTTGATTAGTCCTAACTAGCGCTAATTAGGCGTAATTGGGTTATGTTAGTGCACATTATGACTAATTAGGCTAACTACAATCAATATGCGCATAATTGGGTTCATTTGGGCTAATTTGGGGTAATTACAGCTAATTTGAATTTCATCAGGTTCTTAGGGTTAATTAAAACTAATTAGGCTCGTTGGAGCTAATTAGGGTTAATTGATTTACTAAAATATTGTTAATCAGGACTAATTAGGGGTAATTATAGCCAGCGCTGGAGCCACGATTAGATTCCAGGGGGTGCATGCTAAAAATGTCGCATTAACCTAACTAACCTAAATTTAATGCACATTCAACAACCTCAATTCCGACACCTCATATAGGGTGTCGATATGGTGTCCGATACGTGTCTGACACCTCCGGACACGTGTCCGACACATACCGACACGTGTCCGACGCCTTTGGACACGTGTCCGAAGCCTCCGGACACGTGTCCGACGCCCACCGACACGCACCTCCAGACACATCGGCATACGTTAATTTGTTTTTTAAATGTCGGACACCGTCGATCAGACGTGCTGTCCGTGTCTGCGCTAACTAACAGGTATCTCAATCCAATTGGGTCCCATCCTCCGTCAACAACCTCAATTCTCAATTCTCAAATGCTCAATGCAATAAAAATTAACAAAAACCACACATTCAATCCAATTGGGTCCCATCCTCCGTCAATAATCTCAATATCTCAAATGCTCAATGCACAATTAACAATCTAAAATCATCAATTAATAATCGCAATTACTTCAAATGCACAGCTAATAACCTAAAATCATCGATCAATAATCACAATTCTAAAACGCACAATTAACAACCTAAAATTATCAAACAAATGATCAATGTTCAAATGGGAAAAAATGTTCAAAATTCACATATCCGATGCGCTTGAATTATTTCAATTTAGGGTTCGATTGTATTAGGGCATTCAATTTAGGGTTCAATTTAGGGTTCAATTTGGGGGTTCTATTGATTCAATTTAGGGTTCAGTTGATTTGAGGCATTCAATTTAGGGTTCAATTAGTTCAATTTAGGGTTCGGTTGGATTAGGGCATTCAATTTAGGGTTCAATTAGGGTTCGGTTAGATTGGGGCAATCAATTTAGGGTTTAATTAGGGGTTCAATTAGTTCAAATTAGGGTTCGATTCAATTAGGGCATTCAATTTAGGGTTCAATTACTTCAATTTAGGGTTCAATTAGGGGGTTCTATTGATTCAATTTAGGGTTCGGTTGATTTGAGGCATTCAATTTAGGGTTCAATTAGGGTTCGGTTAGATTGGGGCAATCAATTTAGGATTTAATTAGGGGTTCAATTAGTTTAATTTAGGGTTCGATTCAATTAGGGCATTCAATTTAGGATTCAATTACTTCAATTTAGGGTTCAATTAGGGGGCTCTATTGATTCAATTTAGGGTTCGGTTGATTTGAGGCATTCAATTTAGGGTTCAATTAGGGTTCGGTTAGATTGGGGCAATCAATTTAGGGTTTAATTAGGGGTTCAATTAGTTTAATTTAGGGTTCGATTCAATTAGGGCATTCAATTTAGGATTTACTTAGGGTTCAATTACTTCAATTTAGTGGTCGGTTGAATTGAATAAACAATACAGAGGCTTTCTTATCCTGATGTCATGCAATGGCCCATAATCTATGACCTTTCAGCGTCACCATGATCTATATCGGTGTTACAGACTAACTACCGAATATGGTTTTCTTCCCTACCTCGTCAAGAATTAAGGAAAATTAGAGATAACAAGTTCAAGTTCTTCAATAAGCCAAGATCCGTCTGAACAACAAAGTGAATGACATCATAAATAATTCAGATAATTTAGGGCAATTGACAAATTAACAAAAAATTGAACCTAAATTGACATACAAATCTAAATAATTCAGATAAATTTAGGGCATGTAACCTAAATTGAAGACAAATTAACAAAAAATTCAGATAATTTAGGGCAATTGACATACAAATCTCGAGGTGGGTACGACGGCGCCGGCGTTGGTGGTGCGGCGGCAGTGGTGGGTTTCCTTGCGCGGCGACAGTGGAGGCTTTGTGGCACGACCGGAGTGCAAGGCTTGGTGGCGCGGCGTCGGGTGGGGGACGGGAGTGTCGCCGGAGCTGGGTCGCCGTAGAGAAGGGTCGCCGGAGGTGAGAACGGCGGTGGGTGGGTGGGAGCAGAATTTCAGAGAGAGAACGGGGAGAGAGAAAGAAACCAGATCTGGATTTAAATGGAGGAGCTTTAGCGACGGAATAAGACCGTCGCTAAAACTCCGTCGGTGAATGTCTTATTATAAAGACTTTTGCGACAGAATTTTTAGCGACGGTTTTATTCCGTCGTTTAAATAATTTTTAAAAAAAACTCAAAATTACTAATTTTATAAAAAATATTTAGCGACGGTAATTCCGTCGCTAAAAGTCCGCCGTTAAAACTCCGTTGCAAAATACTTTTACCGACGGTGTCTTCCGTCGGTAATAGTATTTTGCAACGGAGTTTTAACGACGGTATATTCCGTCGCTTAAAGACATGTTTAGCGACGGAATACCTTCCGTCGCTAAAACTCCGTCGCAAAATACATATTTTCTTGTGGTGTGACTAACCGCAATTAGCCCTGATTTACTATAACTAAACCTAATTAATTATAATTAAACCTAATTAATCCTGATTCACCATAATTAAACTTAATTAACCCTGATTGACCGTAAATAACCCTGATTGACCCTAATTAACCCCGATCAACTTTAATTAACTCTAATTAAACCCTATTTGTATTTAATTTGTTATAATGTAATTATATTTAATTTGTTATAATGTAATTGTAACAATTAAACCCTAATTACCCCTAATTTGTTTCCAATTAACCCTAATTGAACCAAATTAACCTTAATTAAACTCGATTAACCCTAACTGAACCAATTAATTATAATTAACCCTGATTAAACCTAAATGAACTAATTAGCCCTAATTAATTCCGATTTACTCTAATTGAACCAATTAACCCTAATTAGCCCTAATTAATCCTAATTGAACCAATTAACCCTAAATAGCCCCGATTAAACCTATTTGAATCAGTTAACCCTAAGTAAACCAAATTATCCCTAATGAAACCCTAATTACTCGTAATTGAACCAATAAACTATAAATAACCCTAATTAACCCCAATCAACCCTAATTAACGCTAACTAAACCCTAATTAAACCTTAATTGTATTTAATTTATTATAATGTAATTGTATTTAATTTGTTATAACGTTATTGTATTTAATCTGTTGTAATGTAATTGTAACAATTAAACCCTAATTATCCCTAATTTGTT